>JABFQA010000661.1:4480-17794 GCA_022817065.1 Probaryconus sp. ZL-2020 | reverse complement strand
CGAAAGATTAAAAACAAACAAAAAAAAAAAAAAAAATAGTTTTTATAATTAATTTCTGCAATCTGAATACAATATCTGCAAAAAAGTTGATCTGTAATTCCAGAAAAGACCAAATTTTTCAATATTAATTCAGTTACCAATTTTAATACAAAATAACCCCGAACGTTCAAAAACGGAATTACAATCGAGCGACAAATCACTGAGTTAAATTCAAAATGTTTAAAACAATGCAGCGGTACTATTTATAGCGTGTGATTTTTCTCAATGAAATGGTCACGTTTATTATCCTCGTTAGGTAATGCTCCAAAAATTATCACGCGAGTAACAAATAGAGCCAAGCACAAAACATTTTATCCGCGAGCAAATGAAACGCTTCTTGCCAGAAGGGAAAATACCGCAACGGTCCAGTTGCATAAATAACTTATAAATCGTTGGTCTCACTTAACCCCTCAGAAGCAAGGGAAGGGGGGGGGGGTGAAGTAATTAAATTTAATATTATTTTGTCATTCGTTTCACGCGCAATGTTTTATTTTCCTTCGGCCTTCTAGAAAATCGGTTTATGGGTTCGGTTCTATGTTTTGAAAGACCGCATGCGACAATTGCTTCGCGTTCTCGTATAATCCTCCTCAGTATTACGGCGTAGTGTGCCTTCGCAGCATGCAGCACACGACGGAATTACGGCGGAAAACACGAAAACCTCGATCCATAGCCTTATAAATAAGCGTAATGCGCTCGTTAGGTCGAATAAAAGTTTTACGGGCCGATCGAGAGAGCAACCGAACGAGGGTGCAGGACACGATAGGAATTTCTTTTTTTCATGAAGACCAAGCTCGCGGAAACAGAACCAGAGAGGATTTTCGTTTCCCCGAATGTGAGTCGTAACAACGATTGTATTTCGACTATAATGGCCTTTGTCTTTATGTCAGAGCAAAAAATGTCGACAGCGTTGCATACCGTACGACGCATTAATGCGAGAACCGGAAGTTACGCTCCTGCTTTAATAAACGAAATTGAGTTGGTTACGATCATTGCGAAAGATGGTTAGTTGTTAGCTTTTCAGTGTGCATTCTTCAGTATCGTATCGCCTCTCGGTTGCCTGGTTCTAAGCACCGAGGAATGGAATAACACTTTTCACTCATGTGCAAAGTCTTTATAAATTTATTAAGCCACGAACAATTAGTTAAGAACGTTTACATTTTAATTGTAACGAATTACTTTGTTTTTTTTTTTCTTTTTTTTTTTCTTTTTATCTTTCTGAAGGAAACAGAACATTTTTGTTGGAAAAAAAGAATTGGAATTCAATACTGCTGAACATTTTGTTTAATCGAAGAATGAAATTGAAAAAGATTTTTCTATTTAATCAGGCCCTTATCAGGGCCATTCTCGGGTGTTTTCGATTTATATTGAAATTTCAATTTTAAATTTTTAAAAAATCCTTAAAACTTTCAAGTATTAATTATTTTAAATTAAAAATCCATAGTTTTAAAGTGCAAAACGACATAATGAATGTTTGATAAAATATAATTGAATCATAGAATTATTAACATGCAAAAACACCAACGTTTAGTTGATTTGTATTGAAGGGGATGTATTAATAACGCCTGTTTAAGCAGAGTTGATTCATGGTTAGAATGAAGAGAATGCTGATAATTAACACGTTAAAATTCACAGAATAAACTCAAACTCATTTCGTCACTTTCTGTCTTTAGTAAGATAGTAAAGATGAAACAATGCTTGAGTTTGTCGTGGAAACTTTTGGAATGCGAAAGGTATAGTCAGTGCTTTCAAAAGCGTTACGGAGAAACTGCCACAGTCTCTATATATAATTTCACGTATTTATTTAAAAACACACACACACACCAATTACAAATCGTAACGACATTTAAAATTATCGACAAATTTAATTGGATATCGAATATTCGTTATCAATTCGTCTATTCGCTGTGCAACGATCAATGGCAAACATTTTTCAGTAACATAAATAGGTCAGAGAATGTTGAAGTTGAATGAACCAATATTTCATTCATTAAATAGTGAGAATTCCAATGACAGGGGCAAAGGGAATTGCGGAGAAAAAGGAGGAGGGACGGGGGAAGTAACTGAGGGGGAGGGCGGGGGTGGGAGATGGAAAGAACATTTGTCTAGTTTGCAAAGCAGTGGAATCGAAAGGATAGGAAGAAGCGAAGGAAAAGCTGGTTTCGAAGTGGGATGGAAGAGGACTAGGTCCAGCAGCGTGCCTAAAACGTCAATCCCTCTTGCTACTCATCCAGACTCGCAGACTTTTCAGTGGCACGAAAAGGATGTTTCCGGCAGGAAGCTATCGGGAGTGAAGGAAGTTCGTTCCTTCTATCGAGGGGGTGGCGAAGGGAGGGAGGGAGGGAGGGTGAGGCGGAGGGCAGCGGGGGGTTCGGGATCGGGTAGTGTCAGCGGGTAGCGGCGCGGGGGGCCGAGGAGGGTTGGATGGTGGATATGGTCGAGCAGGAGAAAAGCAATGAAGGGTGAGGCCGCCGAATAAGGAAGAGGAGAAGAACGGAAACTGCTCGGCTGTGGAGAGACGGGTAACGGGAAGGGGGAGGGGACGAGGTCCGTTCGTATCGATCGGGCGTCTGCGGTAGATTGACACGTGTCATGGCCGCCTCGGTTCTCGTGGGTGGAAGAGAGAACTGGCTGCCGGCGGTGGATGAGAAGGAGGTTGAAGGGTGGCTTGGCTCGGAGGAATCGGGCGGCGGGGCCGCGGGGAGAGGGGCCGTGAGGACATTAAGGTGCGTAATAGCCAGCGGGTCGAGCGCGCACCGCCGCGGCATCGATTAGACAGAGCCGTTCCATCTCTCTCGACCGACCCCGTACGATGATCTCGCTTTCTCTCTCTCACGCGCACCCTTACCGACTCGCTTTTGCCCCTTTGCTAGATGTGCCCGACCGCCCGACGGGCGTCCTCTCGCCACCCCCTACGTCGAACTCGAGAGCCGTAGTTGTACGTGCTCTACATACACATCCCGACGCTTATGTCGGGCTCCTGTCCTGCTGCACCTACACCTAACACGGACCTCCGTCTAACGTCGTTATAAACATTAACCGCGCGGCTCAATATTCCCCGGTCCTTCCGACCCCCCTATTCCTCTACTACACCCTGCCTCCCTTTTCCTCTCCGTAGACCCGTTTAGTCGCTACGATCTCTTCTCTTCTCTCCCGCGTCGTCCGCACCTTCGGAAAGCAACCCACCCCCCCCCCCGGCCCCTCAAGATCACCGGTGAAAGAGCGAAGGAGACAGCCAAACTCGAGAAGCTCTTGCGAAACAATGTCTCGTGGAGTGGGACTTGGCTTTGAAGATGAACTTTGCCATACGAAACACCCGGGTCCCTGTCGCCCAAACCTCCTGCCCCCTCCCCCTCCTTTTCCTGGACCAACTCGCTCACACCAATAACGTTTTCCCCTTGTCTTTGTTCTGTTGACCGTTCGGACTACCTTCTCGCACGAATTAGTCACAACTATTCTTCCGGAATAGTTTGGAATTTCACCGAAGAAACTTTTGGATAATATACATAAGTGGTTCGATGTTTTGAATCATCTGTAACGGTGAATGGCTAAACTTCAATGCGGATCATCAAGTTCACTACGATACTCTTAAAATCTGGATAACAGTTTTTTTTTTTTAATTTAATTTTCTTTTTAATGTTGAATTTTAGGTTTATTCGTTTGCAATGAACATTTCGAGAGAGAATATTTCGTTGTAATTAACACGGTTGTCCAAATTTCAACCGGACTTTCCACTTGGGAAACCGAGAATCCGATTCTATCAATCAGTTATCTGTAAGAGTATAGATACGAGACGTCGACCTAGAAACGTCTTTAAAACAAATTCAGCGTTACTACGAGAGCGGCTGAAAAACTTAACTCGACACATCTATTTTCAAAGTATTGAAATGTGTAACATCATTGTAAAAAATTTCGCGTTATTGTTATTATGAAAATTTGTATGACATTTTTTTAATTTCATTAAAAGAAAAATTTGCCAATTTCTTAAGTTAGTACGGCTCGTTTTACTTATCAAACTATTAAATATAATAACAATGGAACACTCAAAGCTGTGCAGAATTTCAACTCCTTTATTTTCCTTCGGAAAGATCGACGAAACAAAAATCCTAAAATCTCGCTTGAAAGTGCAATAATTAGTTGGTTAGGTGCTTTTGTGCTGCTAAAATGATGGATAACTTTTCTTGGAACGAGGACGAATGTGTGAGGAATTCCGTTCGGACTTACACCCTCTTGTGCTCGTCCTCGAAGGATGAATACACGGGATCCTTCTCGCGCGTTTATAGAGACGTCGAGGTTTTTGCTCGACTCCTTCGATAACGAAGGATAGCTCGGGTCTTGTCTTTTCCCTGTCTTGCCGTGTTCGACTCACTTTTATCTTTATTCCCAAAACACAAATATACGTAAAAACACGAGATACGCCATGAAATAGCTTACGAGATAAAAAGCCTTGTCAAATTAGTTATTTACGAAAGAGACGAAAGTAAATATCGCATATGTAATTTTATATATACATTTTTTTTTTTGTCTTCTTTTTTGACGGTACACTTTTCAAACGAATTTGGCAAAATAAACTTTTGAACAAAGATTTACCAAAGTTTCGATATGGCCGCATAAAGTTGTGCAAAACTTTTATAGAGCGGTAGGAAATGGAGTTGTTGAGTCAAATAATAAATTGTCGTGCATAAATTGTTTTCCTCGTGTAACGGAATTGCATTATACAATGTCCTTAATTAATATTTAAGACCTTAAATTATCCTTCAGTGACACAATAAACGTTGGAAAGTAGGTGTTACTTTCAGATAGAAAAAAAAAAAAAAAAAAAAGGATAACTTTGTTTCTTATCAACATTCTCGTTACATTAATAATCATAATTTATTAGCCCGGGCATTTATTTCATTAATTGCACGACATATCGCACTTAACAACAAAGCATCTCTTACCCCTTTATCCAGGTGCTTTTGAATTTATTTGAATACGAATAATCGCCCTTGACAATAATTAAATCTGATATAACGGACATTATTGGTTGGAAATAATTTGCTTGATTCATGATTCCAGTGTCATTTCAGGTAAAATATATTTATTTTACGTCGCTCCAATGGCCCGACACCTGCCATCTCGGGAGCAGCAGGTGCGTCGCATTTTCTGGCCTGTCCTATCCTTTCGTTAATGAAAGATATCATCGATCACAATCCGGCGGCAACGCCACCGCGGTGCTCTCGATCAAGCATTGAGCCCAACGCCTAGCGTGTCCAAAGTACAACATACAAAGCAATATATAAAACATCCGCAATTGACGCATCGTTCGATGTCTCGTTCGCGGCATTGTTCACACGGACAATTATAACGGATCTCTCTTGGTTTTTTTTTTTCCAGAAAAGGCTTGATTAATCCATCCAGCCGAAAAAGAAAAACAAAAATTGATCGAATAACGTTGCCTGTCCTCAACGTTGATCACTCGTTTCGTTATATCATTTATTTCAAAATGACCAAACCTCGACGGACACTTCTTAACGCCAATTCATCAAAAGGACAAACATTTTTTTTTTGTTCTCTCTTTTCGTTCATCCTCTAAAAATTTCAAGCGTCGAAATAAATGATATTGAAATAAACGCAATGACACCGTTAATCGTTCGAACAAAAGAACTTTGTGTTCCGAGGCGCATTAAAATGCAGGAACAACTCAGCCACTTGAAGTAAGATTTATGATCGACTGTGTTGCTGGAAAAAGCATTTGCCAATCTTTCAAGTAAACTGCGCCCTGCGTTCAAGTGCCGCGTGTCTCTCGAAACTACTCGAACCAACATTAGATCCCCGAAACTAAAGAAACATCTTGATCCTGCTTTTTTTTCTCCTTTTTTGGCGGGGGTGAAATGAGCGATCGCCCCTTTACACCCCTTCACCTATATATTTAACGCGTTCTCGTTTTTAATTCAACTCGTTGTAACTTTGTTTTAGTTTTTCTGTTTTTTTATTTTATTTTTTTTTTTTGTTTCCTTCGCTTTTCGAAGGAGATATGCGGTCGTTGGTGGCACGCAGACTTGGGATGGAAAAGGACGAAAGTGCGAGGAGAGGCAGAGAAGTGATAGCGGGAGGTGGACGAGGCTTTGAGGGCGTCGGTCGACGGAGGGGTATGAGAATGAGGAGGAGAGGAGAACTGCTACAGGACTGGGAGGCGAAGTGTCGTCGTCCGAATAACGGCCAAGCGGCATCGACCGATCTTCCTGCTGCCCTCGGCCCGTACACGAAGCGTCAACTTGTTTCCCTTCTATTCCACGAATATTGAGTTCAATTTGCCTGTTACCCTGCCCCGCGCTCGCGACGCTTTAATGCGATTGTCCTTAGCTTTTGTTACGACGGTCCCTTGCGGATCATCCGAATCGTCCTCGTCGTCTGCTATGCCCTCCACGACCGTCCACCGCCGGTTAGATTCGCCGTGGCACTTTTACCATGGCCACGAGATAAGGAATGCCCCGTTGCCTTTGCCACGGGTTCATCCTAATCGGTGATTCGTGATCAATGATTTTTTTTTTTACCCTTTTTACCTTGTTCTTCTAATTGCGACTTTTCGCTAGACTCTGAGATTACCTGCACGCAGGAAAAAAGTCTTAAGAAAAATTATTGAAAATTTCATGAATTTTTACTATAGCTTCTAGAAATCGTCAAGTTATTCTTTATGTTTAATTTTGTTCGGTTCATTAATAAGGAACGAAAGAAAATGAGTCGAATTTTTGATTTAGTCGGATAACGAGAGCGGAGAAGATTTTAGGCTAGTCGAATGTTTGTGGATTGGAAATCGCTTTATTAGTCGTGGGAATTAGTTATTTAAAACCATAAATTTTGTCTGTCGTAAAGACGATGTGATAATATTGTCTGTGATAATGTTATTAATGATACGGTATTCTTTAAGGTAGTTGTAACGAAAATTGAATTTATTGGGAAGTTTTTGATATTTTGCACAATGAAAATATAAATAATCATCTGCAATTTGAACAAATTTGAAAAGGATTGACCATCTAGAAGCAAAGATATTTGATTTAAAATATACAGAAGTTAACATTAGTTCTTATGGAGGAAGTTTTTGCGAGGTCGATTATTTTACAATAACAATAAAACTACTCTTAGGATGTTTACAAAAAACTGATATGTTGTAGTTTGAGTAATAAAAAGAAACATACTAAGTGCTGAAAAAGATTGACCATATAGTTTTTTAATAATACATAAACAATTGCAAGCTACAAGGGAAAGATCACAGCTGATTGGTCGGGAAGTACAATCTACTTAGAAAATTCAGATATTATTTCAGTTATATTGTTTAAAATTAATCCAATTTCAAATGATTGTTTTCCTTTTTTATCATTTTGTATTATTTTTTATTATTGATGCATTTACTAACGCGCGTTCGACTAGTTCCAAGTTATAAAACATACAAAAGTAATGCTCAGAATCATTTCGGAATACGCTATTTATCTTATATATATGTCATGTACCGTGTGCGCATGCGCCAGAGATCATACGACTACAGTAACTATATAATACAACCTCGTGGTTATTCATACATCACATCCTATCTTAAAAAACTCAGTTGACGTAAAATTAAATGGTTTCTTGAGTATTCCAATTGTCACGAGAAATCGAATCACTGTACCAAATCGGATTTATTTACAGTGTACAAAATGTTTAGTAGAACAATCTAAATTATCATTTAAAAATAATGATTTCGTATTTCTAAACAAAGATTTTGTAGAAATCTTTTTTTTCTTTAGAATTCAATATCAAAATGCAGACGTACGATGAGGACGACGATACGCACTTTTGTATCAAGTGCCATATAACAATAAACGGCCTGGAAAATTATGTCCAGCACCGACAATCCGGGTGCCGTCCGGAAGAAGATAAATCAGCTGTTCACGAACCACCGTCAACCCCGACAGCGGTATCGTACCCGGAAATCTTGAATGCCGATGCATTCTTCAACTCATTGGAATTGCAGAGCAGCTCGAAGACAACCACGAGACGAAATCCGACGTTATTGGATCGATTAAGACGATCCGAACGTCAAGAAAATCTTCGGAGGAGAACGCGCAAGGAGAAAAGTCCCGACGATGGTCCGTCCAAGGAAAAACAGTTGCCGCATTTGCTGCCGGCGGATCTCGACGATCCCACCGATCATCTTGGAATTCCGTCGCTCTTCCCCGATATAGTCACGAGTAAACCATCGACCGTGACGTCCAGTAAACACACGACTTCACAGCAAATGAGTTCCTCGGGAATGAAAATCGAAAATCAGGACAGAGTCGCCGAAAGAAAACGCCAGGACGAAGGTCAGAATCAAGAAACGTGGCTGGAAGACACTATTGAAGATCTGGACGGTAATTCGGAAAACAAAGTACTAACTCATTCAGAATATGTCGGTTTCGGGTATCATCAAGAAGAAGACTCTGAAGATATCAGTTTGGATGAGTTAGTGGAGGTCGAGTCGTACACAGACTCAGACGACACCGAAGACAGGGATTATCCTTCGGAGCACACTGGCGGCAAGTGGAAACCTAATCTTCCTAACATCACTGAAGAAATAGGATCGAAAGACGACGAAGAGGACGACTTGGAGGAAGACCAACAGCAGGAGCATCCACCGCCGTCGTTCACCGGTGGCAAATGGAAGCCCACGGAATCGTCTGTTCAGGTTCGGACTCTTTATTACTTTAGACAAAACTGAAGTCAGAAGATAAATAATTCTCAGACTTCAACGTTCATAATAAATTGACGTGCGTTGCATCCCTAATTATGACGTCTGATTTATGCAGGAAAGCAGCGATTTGTCATCCGGCAAGAAAGTTAAGGTAAATCTTATTTGGTATGGATTTGTGGTAATCGATTGGCTGAGTCGCACCGGACTGACGAAGTAATTAAAGGATCGCGTGACGTTCGGTCGTTACCTGCGATTGTACTAATCGTTGTCCTTCGAGGAGGAGGGGTCGCGGATCCAGGTTATTTAAAACGGTTGCTTTTACTTATAGAAAGCTGAGGATTATGATGGCAAAAGTGCCAGCGGACAACCTCCGCCGGAGCACACGCGAGGAAAGTGGGTTCCAGGGGCGAGAACTGACCTTGGCGCGGCATTCTGGTGTATTCCCTGCGGCAGGAAGCTAGCCTCTCGTTTGGTTTTCAAGAGACATCTCATGTCGAGTTTACATTTTAGGAGAAGCGCCAAAGAAATCGACGGGGATTTGCATTTACCATCTTCCACTTCTGCGTTGCTTCAGAAAAAATTTTGCAAACGTTCCAAAGCTCGTAGTTTGGTAATTAATTGTTTTACATTTGATTTTTTTTTTTTTTTATTGTGAAGAAGTTGTCAAGATTTATTTCTTTTTTTTATTTCTTTTTTTGTTATTATTGTTAAATCTATAACAATTTATAAATTGCAATATAATTACTAGAAAGCGAGAGAGATGGAGAACCTCGATGATCTAGAGAGCAAAAAGCGTCTTCGTCGTCGAGAAAAAGCAGTGGTCTCTTGCGAATCGTGTTACGCCAGAGTACGTCGCACGCAAATGGGCAAACACTTGCTCTCTCATTATCACTGCCGTGTGGCAGGTGCCACACCTAGTGACACAAAAGCGCGACGCTTCCTCTTGGAAAACATGGTTAACGTCGTACGCCAATGTCCATTTCAGTGTGCATCCTGTCGCTTTTATTGCAACACCGAAGAAACCTTTTTGATGCACTGGCGTTCACCATTACATGCTCAAACTCAGGGAAAGGTTGGACTTTTTAATTCCTTCGATTAATTCAATAAAAAAAAAAAAATCCTTGTTAATTTTATGTTGTTTTTTTTTTTTTTCTATGCATTTTAATGAAGAACCAAGTAGTAAGAATTAAAATATTATAATTGCCAGGAACCTGGAGAGAATTTCAAATTGTAATGATTGACTTTTCTGTCGTCAATTTGACGAATATCGATGTGGAGCGTCACTCATTGCATTTATACTTTCAGATGAGCGGAAATTACAAGTGCACTGCCTGTAAGTTCCGCTGCGAGGACAACGACGCCATGGAGACTCATTTATTGAGCCGAGGACATAGGGACGTGGTATCTGTGATGAATGGCTCGGTGCCGGTGGTGATTCGTCGTCAGAAAATTTTGTCTTGTATTACATGCGGCATGAATTTTCGGTTAGATTTTGTTGAATATTAAAATATAAACGAATAGACCAAAAATCAGTCATGCAAACAGATAAAAACATTTTTTTTTTTTTTTTAATTATGTGATAACTAAATATTGGTAATTTTCATTTCTTAGGTACAATCTTCAATTGAGATTGCATGAAACCGAAGCGAAACACGTGGCTGGCGAAACGGCTTCTGATGAATATCAAAAAAGGATGACTTGTACGATATGCAATTTGATTTTCAGATCACCTATTGCTCTTCAACGTCACCAAATAACATCTCATGTCACAGAGAAACAAAAAACCTCTCCTTACTTTTGTTCCTTTTGTTCGGTGAATTTTCAAACTCCCCTAGAAGCTGTCCTTCATCGTAGAACACGGGATCATAAAACCGTCGTTAAAATGCATAAAACTAATCCAGTTATTGATGCAACTGAACGCGAATGCAAGTTTTGCAGTGATAAATTTACAGACCTCGATGAATTTAGAAATCACATTTTGAAATTGCATCGAGAACAATGTTTCAGGTTTGTGAAATGTTTAAATTAATATTTTGATTTTTTTTTTTTTTATTTCAATACAAATAGAAAAATAGATCATTGATATATCTTTATATTCATTTCTTTAGATGTGCAAAGTGTGCTGTACCTTTTGCTCTTTCTCAAGATTTGACAAGGCATTCCAGAGAAGACAACTGTCTGACAATTGATCCAGATTTGCAATTAACAGAAGTTTTAGATGACAATAATCAATGGAAGTGTTCAAAATGTTCTTATTCTTGTCAAATGCAATCGGAATTATTGTTTCACGAATCTTTGCACGAAGGACCAGTAAAGTCAAAAGAAAATCTACCTGGAACCAGTAAACAACTTCTTAAATACAGATGTTCAGTTTGTAACAAAATTTTGCGAAAACCAATTTTAAGAGCTCACGTGCGATCTCATACCGATGATCGACCTTTCACCTGTGAACTTTGCTCCAGAGCTTTTAAAAGAAAATGCGAAATGCATAAACACTTAAACATCTGTAAAAAGAGTAAGGCGTTATCGAAGACAACACCGAAGGTCAATCAAAAACGACACACTTGTGACATTTGCAAAAATTCCTTCACCACCAAGTAAGTAATCTTTATCGATTTTAACTCCTCCTTTCTTATTTCCATAAATGAAAAATAAAAATTATCGTGTCGTGAAATGTTAATTTAACTCGTGGAATTA
The DNA here is from genome assembly GCA_022817065.1 of Probaryconus sp. ZL-2020. Lineage (NCBI taxonomy): Eukaryota > Metazoa > Arthropoda > Insecta > Hymenoptera > Scelionidae > Probaryconus > Probaryconus sp. ZL-2020. The sequence goes on along the minus strand of JABFQA010000661.1, from coordinate 6,369 downwards.
TAAATGGGGAAAAAAAAAAAAAAGTGTTTAAAGTTAAAATTGACATTGCAGTTGTGAGTATTAAATTAATAATGACGCATGTAACCTAAGAAGGAGTAAAACTACGTGTAAAGGCGCCATAATACGGACTCGTTAAATATTGCAGATTTAAACGCAGTTCCGCTGGACATTTCAACGTACTGTTCATGTCGGGAACGCACCGGCTTATTACTTTTTAAATAATTCCAAGCGAGCCTTAACGCGAATCTTGACCATTACCCGCAATGGAAATATGTGCGCGCCAGCAGTTCACGGCGATGTAGCCGAGCGTTCTCCTTCATTTTATTTCACCTTAGCCCAGATATATTCATCGAAACACCCTTTTTTTATTTCTTCCTTAAAGTACCAGATCCACGCTACCTACGACTCTTTACTATTACGCGAGTAGCAAGTTTTTCGTGAGCTTTCCGTTTTATTCAACTTGTTCTCGTTACTTCTTCTTCGCCTCTTTTTTTTTTTTTTTCTTTTCTTTTCTTTTCTTTTTTATTTACAAGAAAAGGCGCGAATAAACAAAGATACGACTTTTATTAAACAATGACAACTTTAGCAACGCATTGCGAGAATGTGTCCTGGGGAATCACTGCTAGTAAGGAAATTTCCTTTTTATTTTTTATTTCATCTCGGAATTGGCGCATGTTTCTGTTATGAAAATTTTTTATGCAAACTTCAAATTATTTTCCAAATAGGTTTTTAATATACTCGAGATAAAAAAAAAAAAAAACCTATTCTGATAATGAGAATTATTATAATCATTATACAATTTTTGTTTTCAATAAATAATGATAAAACACAGTTTAATTTAATCGCGAGCCTAAATTTGTTTTACTTTACATTTATGCTAATGATAGAGTAGACAGAGAGTTGGCTTATCGAAAAATTAGCATTGAAGTTTTGAAAAATGTTGAAGCTAATCAGACTACTTAAGTTACTTGCTTTAACTGGAACATTAATCTATCCAACATGCAACAGGAAATAGTTGATATATGTAATGGTTATTTATGTGTACTACATTCAACTAAGATATCTAATGGTGTCCCGAGCAAAAAAAAAAAAAAAATACCTAACAATAATCTAGTCAACAAATTGCAGTTGAACTTCATTTTTAACTCTCAGCCAAATTAACAAACAAAACGAGTATCAACTATCGTGGCACAAAAACAAAAACCAAGTCATACAAAAAAAACGTGACATTCCACAAAATTTACAATTCTTAGTTTCTGAATTGTTCTAAACGCGTCTGCTGATTATGTACAGTCTATTCTTGGCGGTTTTGCGTTTCTCAGAATTCTCTAAGATAAGAAGAAAAGTTTGTCGAGTTGACGAGCGCGCTGAATAAGTTTAGCATAAGAGATGAATGAAAAGGTTTCGTTGGGCCCGAATTTAAAAAGAGTATAAGTAGGAATATTGTGCGACCGAACGCACCAACGGCGGTGATATCTGGTGCGTGTTTAGCCGGGCTGTCACGAAGGAGAAGAAGAAGGCGAGCGACGCGCGTGGAGCGCCATTACTGCTACGGGTAGATAAAAGATACGCGCGAGCCACGCTGCAGTCCATATATGTAAATACCTCGGGGAACGCACGTACCGCGAGGTGGAGCACATCCGCGCAGAGCGGCCGCATCTCCGAGGACGCTCGATGTGGTGCAAGGGTGGTGCGGGATGAAACGTACGCTCGGTAGCTGGCGCGTATGTTACATACTATCTTGAATATGCGCATACATCCCGTGAGGGAGACCGAGAGCCGCGTATTCTCAGAATTGGTGGACGCGATCGGTGTGCGGGAGCTGCCCGTCTCGTAATTACCATCTTTCTTTCTTTCTTTCTTTCTTTCTGACTCTTTCCATCGTAATC
>JABFQA010000660.1:0-17802 GCA_022817065.1 Probaryconus sp. ZL-2020 | reverse complement strand
TGTTTTATTGATTTGAATTGTCGATTTATTTAAAATTACAGTAGTAGAGTAGACGAATAGTCAGACATGTGGATACAAATGATTAAATTGCATGAATTTTATTAGACTGAGTAGGGGAATGAAAAAAGAGTTGCAGAAGTAAAGTTTGTATTTCGTTAAATCATTCTATTATGTGTGTTTTGTTACATTTATGAAAGTTATGAAGGACTTTAAAGGGTATTAATGTTTCACAAAGTCATAAAACACTAATGTATTTTGGCTTGAAAATACCACAGAGCTTAATGAAGTACAACCTTGGGATATAAACCACATAGAGATTTACACTTTCTGTAAAGATATGAAGTTGTGTATCTTTAATGTATATAAATGTACTGTTTTATCCAAAAACAAATTCATCGATAACTTAATATCATCATTAAAAAAAAAAGCTTTCAGTTTTAACTCCTGAACATTTTACTGATGCGAGCTAAAATTACACTTGAACATTTGTCAGTTAATTTGTAAATATTGTGTAAAAATTAATGAATTTATAAAAGTTATGAAATTCACTTATGAAAAGTTCTTGTCAAGTTATCATGTGAAAAATCTGAGTCAAAGTGAAAAATAATAGAGATTTTAAAATGAATACGTGAGAAAAGTTTCTTAAATCTGAAAATTTAAATTATATTGTCGTAAAACGAGTATCTCTTGGTTTTAGTGCCTTGTAAATCGTGCCCACGCTGCACGACGGGAATCTTTAAATAAAAACAGCATTAGTCTGTGCATAATGTATACGTCATAGCCCAACTTACCAACACAACTGCAGTAACGTAAACCTATCTTATACTACCTTTACGTTGTTCGCCCTTGTATTTTTCTGCGAAATTTCCGCGAACTTACTAACAGGACTTTAGGAGAAAACTGGGAGTCGTAAACATCGCGTTGCCATCACTGGGATGTATTATAATAATTTAATTCGCATTATTCCCTTTCGAACATCTGTGACACTTTTTTTCCGTTTACTTCCGGCTAAATTAAAAATATTTGTTTCATGAGTCATAACATCTAATTTTTATCACACACGTATATACTCGAGATCACCTCGAGTGTCATCAAAAAGAAATTTCATTCGTACCAATGAAAACCATGAAAATCTGAAGAAATTTAAAACTGACTACTTGTCTCAATGAACTTTGGACACTTTTTTGACCACATTTACCAGAAACATTTGAACTTTTAAAGTTGATAAAAGCACTGCATAACGATGAAGACTTAAATAAAGGAAAGCTCGGAAGCAGTTCAATATCATCTCTTACTCTTTTTATCACTTGAGAGGGTCACTCCGCAAAAAGACTTAATTAATGACTGTTTCGTTCTTTATCATTCTCTGTCTTCTTCTCTCGCTTCCATCCCCGAGGGCGTCCACGCGACGAGATCAGGCAAACGAGAAGAGCAGCGAGATGACGGAGTGCCCTCGGAGGAACGACCCTCGATGCAAACTCCTCGTATGAATATGTCTCCGTTAATTCAAACTTCGTCCCAGAGGTGGGTATCGCTTGTTTACGAGGAATATTAAAAACTTGGAGTTACCTACCTCATACCACGGTATTCGATACAAGTAAAAGAGAAATATGCCAATGAATAAAAGACGTCCTATTCGAGCTTTAAATATTAATAATATTACGACGTTAAGCGAATTTAACTCGCTGCGATTAAACAAGACATCGTTGCTAATTAATTTTTCCTTATTTGCATTTTAACAGGTGTGCCTTTTTCTAATGAAAAGCAGTGCTCTAGTTTCGGAGAAGATGAAATTTTGTTTAGACGTATATTTTTTAATGAATATAGGTCACTTTCGCCTAAAGGTTAATTCACTTTTGCAAACGTTTTGAAAATTATTATTAAGTTTGTTTTTATTTATTTATTTTATGTTTTATTGATAAAGGAAGAGGAGAAATCTCGACGAATTAGAAAGTGAATATTCATGGTTTCAATATGATAAGAAGTGATGTGAAAATAGGGATACGGGAAGCTCGCTAATTTATGTATGTAACTGTTACTCTTGAAACAATCGAGGGGAGCTATTGGTATATATTGCCATTTGGTTATATCAATTTATATTACAAAGATAATTTCTTGATTGCCTGCACTTGCCCAAACAGGTCAGATATTAAACTTAAAATTTATTCGAAGATTGAGCGATAAATTACAAATACTAAGAAAACCTCTAATAATAATGGACATTGCTAACATAATTAAAATAAAAATAAATCTTAATTACACATTCGTAAAGTGTAATTTTTTTCTTTTTTTTTTTCGTTTTTATTATGAAAGATATATTTACTGCGGATATACGAGTGTCATAAATACAATTCGTTGTTTAGCACTGTCCAACGTGCATAATAGAATGAGTGAAGTAAGATTCGTTTAAAGTATGAGCAAAGGTGACGTATGAAAGCAAAAAAAAAAAAGAAGTAAGGGAGATAGTCTTCTGAAGTGAAGAGGCAGAGAGAATGCAGAGGTAGCTGCAATTTCCGCAGCTCGTGATTGGGGCAGCCTCCTTAGGGACCAAAAACTCCATCTACAAATGAACAGCCGTGACAAGCGCAATAATTTCTCGGGGCTGAACCTCATATACCGACAATTCTGCCTGCTAAAACCAACCGTCTCTTTTTCTCCAACGATGCATATAAAAATACAAAACCATACACGTAAGAAAACCAATAGTAATCTCTGATAACGCATTAACTTGAAATTATTCATCCTGAAATATTTACCACTGGAATAATAACATTTTCGTCTCATTTTAAAGCCAATGAAATAATGTGAATTGGGATTTAATTATAGATTCGACAAAAATTTAACGCTCAGCCGAAGAAAGTGTCAAAGAAAGTTATTTTTGTAATAAGTTTTGTATGGACAGGCAAACATAAATATAAAGTAACATGAATGTTTATGGAACATCTTAAGACAAGGTAGCTCGGATAATGAAGCAGCGAGTGCCACCTCGTGTTGAGACTTGCTTGGTCCCCAAACAGCGAGAGAACCGTCAAATACAACAAAAACTCGTATTCATTACTTAGGTATATTTTACGAAGTAACATATGAATAGATTATTGAATATGCAACTTCCTAATATGTGTACCCGAAACTTCGTAAAACAAAATTAAAATTAAATCCCCTTCGTTATTCAATTACCATGTATGACTAAACTCTACTTTTATCACTGAAAAACTCTCATCATTTTTATGTTTCAAAACTGTTGCATATGGACTGAATTGATAAAACATTTCATACAATCATCTTTGGTGGAAAAAACAATTGTTTTCCCTTCTCCTTTTTTTTTTATCATTTCAACAGTTGCTACATCATTCTGTAACTCCCTCGTAGGCTATCGAAGAGAGTGATGACATTCTTTTCTGGATTCGAACGGACCTATCCCCTGTCCATCGTCTGTTCATCTTCTTGCAGGGCTGCACCCTTTAACTGCTCATTGGGGAAAGAGCCCAAAGTGGGAACATTTCTCACTCAAGCATTTATTTATAAAAGACAGAAAAATTTAACAAAAGAAACAGAATAATAAACAAATAAATGTAGTAGTACTGAAAATCCAAGACACAGACCAAATGAGAAGTTAGTTCAAAAAGAACTAGAAAGATTTCTTCTAATTAAATAATTTATAAACCACATACATATTTCTTGTATAAGATCGCGAATGCATGTTACAAGATAGAAAAATATATTTTTGAATTATTTAGTAACCAAGGACGAATGCGTCGCGACGCGGTATCCCCAGAGATTTCTACTGTAGGCGAGAAACGACGTCACAGACTTTCATCTATCCATCTACATATGCTTTCAAATACCTAAGGGTCCTTTTCAAATGGCTCACTGCTGCCTAAACTTATAACTAGAACACGCATATTATTTGTTATTTACATGCATCAGCGAATGGTAAAATTTACTTGCCAACTGTATCGTCTCATTTTTTTATTCTTTATAAACTTTAAAAAATTTCGTTAGATTAATTCTACTTCTATTAAGTAGTTTAAGTAGATTGTAATGTTCTGAAACAGAAACACAATAAATCAATACTTTAGAAATACATTTCTGTGAAATATAATTTCAGGATTGTTGCAAATTTATTGTTATACGAACATCAGAAGAAATAATGCGTTGCGGGAAAATTCTTAATGTAGTTTATTGATATCTCGATGAAGTTAATGTTAAAATTTAAGTTGAGATCCCGTTGGAATTGTCACCGCCTATGTGTATGACGTATATTCATATACCAAGGGACGTCCTGTTTTCATGGTTGCGACTTGGCATTTGGGGTAAATGTGGTGTGAAGCAAGTAACTGAGTGAGTAATTGAATGAGTTATCTCTCAGGAACGCCAATCTAACTCATGTCACGCGTCACAACTTTAGTACGTTTTCGAAATACCACCAATTCCGTTTTGCTTTCCGCAATTTCTAAATCGTGCTAATCTCGTTTGTCACATTTTAATGAAATGATGATAGAAAAATTCATCAACCATCAAACTTGTCCAACTTATTTGCCAGCGTTTTGTTTAAAAATCAAATAGTTTTGCAAAGTAATTACAAATTATTTGTATTCGAAGTTCGAGGGAGAGAAATGGAATTGCGAGAGAGAGAGAGAGAGAGGTTTCAGTGGAGAGAAGGCATAACGTTTATAACGAGTATGCAAATGCCGTCACCTAATTATCATACGACACAGCAGTAGAATGAAAATATGACCAACTTATTATTTTTATAAAAAGTCAATGTTTTGATATTCTCTGATGAATTTCGCGAAATTAGTTTTGCCTATAAAGGGATTTCAGTTTTTTTCAAATATTGTATCAACTTTATGCAAAAAGATTGTACCATGCATATGAATATTACTTTATTCTAAACGGACGTCTGACTATTCTCATGTCTTTTCACTGAAAAATTATTTTTAAGTTATATTTGAGAAAGGAATTATGAAAATATTTTTTTATTCGTTTATTGCAATGAAATTATAATAATCTCAAAGATTAAACGTGCTCGATATAAAAGATACTTGCAAATTTTAAGAAAAAATAGTGAAAAAAATCTCTGGTAGCAGAATATACGAGATTAATGAATTGATTGTATTCATGTTCTTAAAACTTTTAAAAGATCGTGCGATACTCTACAATCACTCGAGTCTCGTAGCTCTGGGGTTTAAGGTCCACAAGGATAATTGAGGATTCTCTTTCTGCGTTGCACTGAAATCCCATTGGGTCGTCTGCATCAATGGAAGAGGTTCGAAACTCATGTCCTAGCTGCTCGTTAGAGACAAAAAGTTTTACTCTTACTCGAGTTAGATTGCACTACGAAAATTCTCTATCAATTATTAATCAAAAACTTGGATTAAAGACGAAGAGGAGAAAAAAAAAAATTCCTGCGTCCTAAAATTTATATGGCGACCGTTATTTCTGGATTTCTAGTCCATACATACACGAGAGACATTAGATCAGTAAGGACGTAGGCAAATACAGTTAACTCTGTTTGCGCTTGTTTGAATGGCGGTTGCAGGTATGTAACCTGTCCATAGTAACGTGTAGCCAGCCAGCTATCGGAATGGTTTAGTGTTTCTCTTTTACCCATCCTGGTACCCTCAAGTTAAATAGTATAATGGCCAATTTAAAATGTCTCACAGAGTATCTTAGATCCATGTTTGCCTGTGGACGAGGTATGTTTGAACTCCTCGTATCGTCGACTTGGTTGGTCGATCGTAAAATGGAACAAGGTGGAGAATCAGAAAACCCCTTGGGTTTCTTACAAGAACGATACAATGGTCTCTTATGATATTTCTTTTTCAGTGGAGAGTCAACCCTGAAGTATTGTCTCATCTTTTATGATCCAATAGAAACTGATCAGTATTCATATCAACTTTTAAGAATGCAGTTTTTTCTCGGTTAATGTTTAACCAAAAGCAACGATGTGATTTTCATTATTTCCAAGGGGATAGGTGTTCTTAACAATTATTTTAATGTTTAGTGCAATAGAATGTTACGAATGAAAAAAGCTTGAAATATGTTAAAATGTGATACATTTCGATACGCGAATGGCGTGATTTGAAGTCGAGGTTGGATTTAAAAATTCCTGGTAACTCGTTTGCGATAAACCTGATAAAGTTGTAAGGTAGGTGGTACGTGCGCACATACGTACCACCGTCAACAGCGTAGCATTTCTTATAACAGTAAACGAAAAATAGCGCAAAATTCTGTTCGCAACGACAAAGAAGTCGTTTCAATGCGTCTGTAATCCTGGAATCCCACGAGAGGGACGAGAACGATTAATCAGCTGTTGGCAAGGCGGTAGAATCCGTCCCTCGGGTGGTACTCCCACAATGTTCTTTTTGTACTTTCTTGGACTCCTGCCTATTTATATTTGTTGCTCCTTCTCTCGTTATTACAGCAAAAACCATTTATAATATTGCTTTCTAAACATTAAACCACATTTCATTACGTTGATTTATATAATAAATATTGCAATTAAAAAATATCAACTTATTTCATTTTTTATTATAATCCTTTTCATACGTTTAATAAGTTCGCGAACAATATTGAAAATGTAGTTGGCAAAATTATTAAAAATTCAGACTTTTTAATCATCGATAAATCCTTAGACATAATCCTGGCTACCGAAAAATTGCAAAGTAAATCAGAAAAAATAAAAACATAAAATATTTCCTACAGCATCGAGGATGAAAACAGAAACGTACGTCGAAACTTTTGTATATCCAAAAATAAAGCAATACATCATTCAACATTTAAATGATGCATTACGTTATATTTTTGAGGGCATCGTTACATATTAATCCAAACATCTCAAAAAATATAGAAGATAAAATCAATACATCATCTACTAACGTTTCTTGTTTCGTGGTTCCCAACTTCTTTGCATAATCTAGTTATGTGCGCCAAATCCAGTAACTCCTCATTAACTCAAAAAAAAAAAAACATTATAATAAACACCTATATATTAGGTCTGTTTCTATTTCTCTTCACTTTGCTCTGAGTCCACCGTTGCTCTCTTTATATTTCACTTTTTATTTTACTATCTCCCTCTTTCTCTTGTTTTTGTTTTACTTCGCGTGTACTTTTCCTTTATGTCTGTAGTCTTTCCTTGTGCCACTGTTTCTTTCTCTCTCTGCCTCTACTTTTTTTCTGGATCTACAACGTCTCCAAGGAATGTTTTCGCATGTATCACCATATAGTAAGATGTTGTAAGTCCGAGAATGAAGGAAACCCGCAAAAGGAAAGCCCCTATGGGCAAAGATGCGCATCACAAATTAGCAGTTTCAGAAAGAATAGCGCTGGAAAAACGCGAAACCGTTGAATAAAGAGGAATAACAAAGAATGTTTTTCTAGAAACGAATAGAAAATAATCATCGGAATGACATATGAATGGATCCGCGAAAAATATTCCTCCTTTCATTACTTTTTATTTGCGAGAAAATATTTGTCATTTAATTCGTCGTTCGTTTAGAAAACTGTGACCATTTACAATAATTATTTATGAAAATCTATTTTCTTTATCCAATCAGTTATTTTATAAATTACACTGAAAGAATTAAGGCTTTTCGGTGATACCAATCATTATAAAGAATTCCTCCGAATTTCTTGAAAATCTAAGTTCCAAAACACAATTCCCAAGAAAATCATGTTTCAAAATACTTGAAATGCCATCGAAAAGCGTTTTGCAATATGACAATAATGAATTTTTTCCAATATTACTACGCCTAGATTAAAAACGAATAAACAGAGAGAAAATGAAACGTTTTGAATGTGAAATAAAAGATTGTTTCAACTCCATAACAAAAGATTTATTACAAAGTGTTTGTAACACCAAAACCACTACTAATTAAAAACGTAAGTAATGTATAGGAGGATCTAGACTTTGAAGTGGTTGGCCGATAAGATATGGTTGGCAGAATCAGCGGATATAGAGAAACTAGGGAAGGCGGCACCGGACACGCCCCTGATGGACTTTCGCGCAACCATCGTGCGCGCTTTTCTACGATCCTTTTATATCTATATAACCATAAAATCAAATGCTCTTTATTTTCTCAACTCGTGAAAGGATATTTTCTTCAGGTCGTACCCTTAGACCTGTGCCCGTGGTTTACCCGAACCCCGCTTTTATTATTTTTTTCTCACAAATATTAGTGCAGAGTTCGTGTTCTGGTACCAAGTCAATGACCTTCGAAGATCAAATTTGCGGAGGATTTTATTTATCCTTTGCCTTCATTTTGAAAATCCAAATCAAAAAAAATGTTTTTATTTCAAACTTTGTTATTTTAGAGAAAAAATGCAATAGAAAAAAGCAGAAATTACCTGAATTTATTTTCTGGATGATGATTTGTCTTGAATTAAGACTTTTTGTTCAAACAACCTTTAGAATGTTTGACTATCATTGACAAAGGATTTTTCATGTTGGTTTAAAGTTTATTGAACGTTTCTGCATTGAAATTTCACACAAATGTTGGTGATCTAATTCAGGATATTTTAGAGACCTTACACTTTTTTGCTACCATTGTTTTTAGAGAAATTTTCAATATCGTTATGTTTCTTCTTTTAAGTTTAGATTTTATTCTTTGAAATGAATTTTAAACGGAATAATAATCATTGATAAAGTTATAAGAATTCGTAATCGAGTTCGTAAATTTGCATTCCATTAAGAAAAAGAATGACTTTGCAAAAATTCATCCTAATGGAAATTCTTCGAAAGAGTTTAAAACTAAAGATTTCTTTCGTCGTTTTACATTGAAGAAAATTGTCACCAGTGATATAATTTTTACTGACGTAATTTTGTGTAATTTAAGATGTTCTTTGCAATAAATATCAAAAGTACCAATTGTAAACAATTGTCACCCTATAAATGAATCTTCGTGACACAAATTGTCGCCAATTTTTACACGTTCTTACAGTATTTTGCGGTACATCTTAAGACTGATATCAAATGTAAGAAAGAGGTGAATTTAAAAACATATAAAAATGAATAAAACGAGAATTATACTTGATAAAGAAGTAAAGAATCATGGAAGTTCGTGTCGAACCCTACCTTCCCTCGAGGCCTTATGACTTAAAGTCTCCTTACTACGTTAATTTCGAACATTAACAAAAGTTTCGTTGAAACTTGCAGCTAACTTTGGATCCCCTCGAGAATGTTGTTAATAAAAAAATAAAAAAGGAAAAAATAAATATAATAACAGTTTTTCACTGAACAGTCGTTGCCGCATAGTTAACATGTATTTGTCGTATTTGCAGTTTTAAGCGCAAATACGTTTCTACTTCAGTGCCTCTTTTACCTCTTCACGGTTGATCTTAAGTAAATCATCTTCGTGACTGCAAATAATTAAAAATGCAAAAAAATGTAAAACATATTGCCTTCGAAAGTAGGCAATATTCAAGATGTCCATTTTAACTATAAACTGATAGTAACAGACGGTGTGATGAGGGAACAATTGACTAAACGAAATATCCGAATGCGCCAGTAGCAATAGCAAAGAGACTGTCATTTGTTCATCGTCCCTTGTGTTGTTTCCATTCTGTACTTGAACGAATGCACAATGTAGGTTCTTTTCTCCCTCTTCCCTTTCTCGAGTAACCCTCTTTCTCGACAAATTGCATACTCTCTTTTTTCTCTAGAGATTCGCAAAGTTATGACCACCACCAACGGCCTATGTACGATTCGTATAATTATGTTTCTCTGCTTCTATAACAAAACATTCAATCAATATACGTTGCAATACATTTGTCTTTCAGATTTTCATCCTTTTTTTTTTTCTTCTTTTCAGACTGTCCTTTTTCTACGAGTCTCTCCCTTTTTTTGCACGTACTTCCTGTAAATTCGTTTTACGTTCTCTAAATATTAATTACCAGTTTTAAAAATCTGTAACGTAATTCTCGGTCTATCAACGCATTCGCTGTGATTAAAGAACGTCTACATTGATATGAATTTGAATGATACCACAAACAGAGCGTGTTCCTGAAATTTTGAATCTAAACGTTCCCGGTGCTCGCATAACTGTTCTCTTCGCGTGTCAAATTATCTTTCCATTTTCACGACTCTTTGCCCTGTTTCTTTACATTCGATTTATCTCTATTCTTTTATTCAAATAATTGCAAACATATTTTATAACGATTTAAATATTCCAACAAATTCCAAGAATTTGTAAAATTTTCAATTAACAGTTATCTTCAAATTATGCATAAATATTTCGCACGTTTTTTTTTATTAAAAACCATGACCTATCCAAATCCAAAACCAACCGATTAGAATTGAATGACAAAAATCCTTTCACCAGCAGTAAATACAATATTGATCAATCGACTGGTTTATCATTATAAAAGGTTAAAAATAGTCGCAACTCAAATATTGTCGCATATTTCGCAGTGGCACTTTGCGGCGGTGGCCCTCGAGACCCCGAGAAACGTTGTGCGCCTATTTTTCACTCGCCCACCGGCCAACTGAAATAAGAAGAAAGCAGACATATTATTGCATTGTCCAGTTTGATAAAATCCCAAAATCCTTTAGAGATCTCGCCTTGCGAGAAACGCGCGGTGCCTAGCAATGTACCTTGCGGGCTTCCTCCCAGGGGTGCACGGTAACCTATCAAACTTTTAGCTGGACACCTTTCTCTCTCTCTCTCTCTCTATCTCTCTCTTTCGCTCTCTTCTCGTCTTTAGTTCTTGTGGTATTTTCTGCAATATTTCTTTGTCGAAAAAACGTGCCAAGAGTAGCTGGGAGAGGTAGGGTGATGAATATTACAGGGAGGGCTGATTGTTTCCGCTCACAAATCATCCACAGTTTCCTTCTTGCCCCGTGTATATACCGTTATGTTTTATTCTCCATTGGTTGACACGTTTCGCATAAGCAAGTTAAAGAACAAATTAGGTTTTCCTTTTTAATTTGTTGCAGAATATAAAAGGCACGGAGACAAATTGAAATTAGGAAGAGAGTTTATAAAAGGCAGAATGAATTAGTTATTTTTTTGTTTATTTCATTTTTTTTTTTTTTTTACAAAACGAAGAAGCGTTTGTAAATTGTTTTAAGATCATTTGTTTTTAATGAATATTGTCTGAAAATATGTTTTGCGCTAAAGATTTATCGCAAAATAAAGTCGAGGGAGATAAAAAATTAATTCAATTATTTTTTTTTTGTTTTTTTGTTTTATCCGAGCTTCATAAAAGTCTCATATTCTATACCAAGAGGAAAATGAAAATAAATAAATGATAAAGTAAGGGAAGAATCGGTACGAGCAACTAAACGAAAGAAAACGAGACAAACTTCAAACTATGGAGTTATAACTCCACTGAAACGAAAAACTTCCCAATATCAGTTACCTGAAAGTTAGTTCGCCGGAAATAGCACTGTTATTATAGCGCGACAACCGAAAAATAAACTTTCATCCGCCTGCAAATTAAAAGTATTACAATAAATTCTTAAATATATATTGGAACAATTATATTCAGTTACATAGTTCAAGGCATAAAATTTCCAGTAGAAAAATAAAAAGTTATCAAAAGTACATTAATGCCATCTCAGCGAATCATAAAATTGCAGGCTTTTTCGCAAATTGTTATCCAGTCTGTGCATTCGGTGATGCAAATGAAAGAATAAAATTAATCTAATTTATAAGAACGATTATAGTGCAGGAGTTGCAATTCTGAACGGTACATCACAAATCGGATATAGCATTTCAAGCCTGTTCATGGAAGGGCTAGAAACTGCTGGCACTGCGAAATTACTCGGTCGGGTCTGATCCCTTGAGAGGGAACTTGTCCGCGACAATTTCAAAGTTATTTTAACATTCATATAAGCCCCCATCTACTACTCCTGCGACGCTCACGTAGTCCTTCGACCGGTGTAACCAGAGAACTAACATTCGAATTCGATCATTCGCTTGCATAAGATAATGTCTATAATCTTTTGATATTTTATACTAATGTTTGTGTTAACGTTCAGCTTCCATGTATTTTCCAAATCCGATTGACGTAAAACTTACGAAATCCTTTCGTAACTTTTATCTTACATTTCTGATGTTTCCATATTTCTGAAACGCAAATTTTCTTGGATAAATCCGTTTGACGTTAATTAACGACAGATTGAATCGCTTATAACGCGTTTGTATAAAAATACGTTGTCGTGAATTTACGATCAAGTGAGCAGTAACAGTGATATGATGATTTCCAGCTTTGTAGATTTGCACATGTGGGGAAACGTGGTGCTTATAGATTCTGGCCACGGAGGCAATCGGAGGAATGCTTCAAGTGCCAGGGATTGGGGGAGAATCAGACAAGTGAACAATTACCTGCCGTCAGTCTTGTGACCGGCAGGACGCCGAGAGGTGAATCAAAACTAGGTGCCCCATCATCCTCCAATTGTTCTTTCGATTTTGTCCAAAACCCACGTACGCTATCCCTAAGGAAAAGATGCAATTTTCACCTTGCAACTCATCGAGAAAGCTGTATCGAAGATTTCTCACTATACTGCATTCCAACGATTGCTTTATCTTTCATTAGTTTCTTCTTTTCTCTTCTTCCTATTCTTCTTCTCTTTCGTTGTAAAATCTTCTTTCCGTTTTAAATTGATATGCGCAAAATTTTTCAGTTGCAAAAATAAAACTTTTATCAAATAAAATGATTTTGACGAAGTTTTCAGAAAATTTGTCGGGTTAATTAATGGATTAACATAAAAATTTGGATTTGTATTTAACGTGATACTAGATTTGATTTCTGTTTTCTGGAAAACCCTTATATACTGTTATTGAACGGACTTAGTGAAGAGGAAGAGCGGAGGAGATCACTACCACCATCACTTCCTTCTCTGTCTAGAAAACAGGGTTCTCCCTGGGGCACGTGACTGACCCGACATTCTGCAGGATTCAGCTACTCATATTGCCAATTACCAACTCCACGACTCTCTCACTTACAGTCTACAGATTTTATACGCGATTTATAACTACTTGTAGGTTACTGCAGAGCGATATTGATTTTCAACGTTTTTAACTTAGTTTGCAATTTTTTTTATATATATATAAAAAAACTACGACGCTCACGTTAACAACCAAAAAATTATCATCTTCAATAAAGAAAGAAGCATGAAATTTTCAGTATAAAGAAATTATGAACTAGCTTATATTTTGAAATTAAGTTCCTCTTGGTACTTTTTTACGTTTCTCTGCCTAGTGACCTTAAACATATATATACAGATAATTCAGTCTTCTTCTATCTCACAAATCTTATTAAAATCATTGACGCGTGCTTTCATCCCGAAGTTGGAGTCACCCAAAGGACGTGCCTATTAAGATGACCACATTTGCGTGATATTGCTTAACCAACGGACCAATATTTTCTCCTACTGAAGAAAAGAAAAAAAAAAAGAAAAAGAAGAAGCAGAATCTCTCTTCCAAGTAGATTCTGCTACTTTGACTAAAAAAACTCAAGTCTGAGTATTATTTGTGTATCCAACGTTTTGAAATGAAAATCTCTCTCGTAATAGAAATGATTGAAATGAGGCATTGAAATTTTGATTCTAAAACACTTGGGACTCGATTTCTTGTAAGGCTTAATTATGTATATTAATAACAATCGTGTATCTGATTAAGGGCGAAAATCATGTCGACCACTGTTGAATGTTCCAGACGTGCAACTGATGCGAGCGATGTGCATCAAGGGAAACGCCACGACTGTCGAGTTCACAATTCCGTCTACATAAGTGACACATTGACGGGAACTGACCGGCAGTACGCGGTTCTGACCATTTCCCAAGGGTGAATAGTAACCGCATGATTGGCCTTCCATTACCATATTGTGCACATAGAATGTGCGGTCCACCATACTATGTCAATTAGGCACACTACTGATTTTGTATTAATTTTAACACTACCGGTTTAATGCAAGCACAAACAACCGTCCATTATTATTCCACGATTCTTTCCTGGATTATTGAAAATTAATAATCCCTGCGTCATCGATCACCAAACAATAAAAAAAAAAAAAAAAAGGGAAAATTCCTCGAAAGAGACTTCTGTTTGTTTGCTGTAACTATTTGCAACGTTTTTATGGGATGACGATTAAAATTAAAAAAAAAAAAATCTAACTCAAATGATAATAACTTTTCGAATAAAGGGAATTTCTTATTCGTTAGAACGTTAATCGAAAAAAATAGATAGAAATAATGAAAGAGGTGTAGGAGTATTTCAGAGAGCAATTTGTAGAAGAAACACGGACAAAAAGGGTTTGTTGGCGAAGCGGTCAGGATAATGTGACCCCTGAGAAGTGAAACCACAAAGTAATCTACGACACCCCGTCACACTTACGATCTACTTATTATGTACTAAACCCAATAGACTCGAAGCAAAGAAAACCAAACTCACGGTATTCGCTCCAATCAAGATTTTATATTCCATTAAAGGATTTCGCAAATCGCAATCAATCGCTAATGACTGAATTGCTAACCGATGAAATTGGCATCGGTTGCTACTTAAATCTAAATTATTCCGACCCGTCAAATTGGAGATATGTAATGAGTTTAAAGGCAAAACTTAATAACGAATGCAAATCAAGTGAACGTCGTGGATAAATTTAATGGAATCTTGCACGCGTAATTAATTCTGCTTGGAGTAAACAGACAGGAAAGTCAAGTCACCCTTATTTTCGTGATATCCACAAATTGAGATATTTCGTTATTTCTCTTCTATATTGCATTTTGCCGTCCCTCGACTTTCTAAAATTATATTATATAAAATATAAAAAAAAAAAACAAATGTGTTTATAATAATCGCTTTCACGAAGTTACTCCCCAAATATGTTTTAACTGAAATTTGTAAAGTTCAGTTAATTATTATAGTTGAATTAATTGAAAATAATTATAATATCAAACGGAATTAAAATAATTTCATTGATTACAATAAAGGGAGTACCGTAAAACTAACTTAAATGAAAATATTATTATTTTTACAAGATTTAAACGTTTTTGCAATATCTTAATTTACCCTTTAAGGCAAAGGAATGAAATGACGAAGAGAACATGCTCGCTACGGTTAGATGGATAGAGGCGATGTGAATGTATGTAGACATGTGAGGGTGCACTCGCTTAATTACACCGGTGGCCTCTGGGGAGGCTGAGAGGTTAAAGCGGCCTTACAACTCTGGTTGCTCTTCCATCCGCTCTTTGATGAACCTATGCTTCCAACAATAATCTGATAGTCTATATCTTTCTCTCATATTTATATATATATAATATATATATACGTCTATTAAATATTATTTTACTTTGTTCACATCTTTCTTTCCAAGCATTTAACTAGTACTAATAAGTACTAAAATTAAATCTTAATTAAGATGATTGGTCTCTTGATTGAATCTTCTAATATTTATGTAAAACCGAAAGCTGATTTGAAAATCAAAATATTACAAACATAAAAAAAGGACCATAATTAAATTAATACTTAACATTACAAGGGGTTATTAAAAAAAATGATATAACTGGTTTCAAACTAAATGTTTGTAGTCTTTACTAGAAAAGAATGCTTTGCATACAATTTCTATTAAATAACTTGTGCATCATGAATTTACACCAAATTTGTACACTAAATATCCAAGTTTTGTATTTGCGAAGTCGACTATCAACGAAAATACAGACAATAAATTTACAGCGCTATGAGTTTTGAATTACATTTGGTCCACCGTTCCTGAAGCTTTTGTCGTTGCTCTAAGTGATTATCCGACAAGTTCCTGGCTATTCCGGCTTGTCCAGCCTTCAGTTTCCTAGGATCTAAATTGGCTCCTAAAGTTTGTACGCCTTTGGCGAATTTCGAGAAGGGCGAGAAAATTTCTTTCGTTGTCACCGAAATGGGATTAGCAATTCCGCTGTTATTTTTTTGTATTGACTTTAACGCAGATTCACTCTGAGATGAACTGATGTTCAGCACAAGATCCTGTTCGGAAGTCGATCGTTTCTTATCCGAAAATTTTCCGTCAGTTTGTGAATTGTTTTTTGCATTAATACCGAGTAGATTATTGCGGCCTACTTCGCCGGCGGAATGACTCATGTTCTTGTTAAGATTCAAGCTGAGATTTTTATCGTAGGTAGCATTTTCTGCAGCGCCTTCTATTGTAATCTGAGGCGTCGTCGCGGTACTTCTTTCAAGGGACATATTTGACGAGAGATTCTGATCCAATTCGACCGCGTCAATTCCAACTTCCAATGAACCGTTTTTAGCTTTGCTTCGAGTGTCGTCGTCGATAATAACGTCGTTATTCACACCCATAATGATACCTATTTTCGGCGTGTATGCTTCCATTAACTTCATGTCCCGTTCGAAATTTTCTGGCCTCGGAACATAGACCGGAGGCATCGAAACATTTTCATCGCTGTCGCTGCTGCTACTAGACTTATGGCTCATGCTTCCAGAAATGTCTCTATTTCCTACTGTGAATACTGGTTTGTCTGTTGCATCTGATTTCTTCTTCCCTAAACTTTTAGCTATGTCCATTGGCCTTTTTCCAGCCAAAGAATGGCTAAATTTGTTCAATTTGCTAAATTGTTCTGTCACGTTGCTAAGTGCTTTCGTTCCTGGAATAAAATAATTCTTTATTAGTCACTACTTCGTTTTGATAATAAATTTGTAGTATTTTGCACAAACCTGCACTTTTCAGCGCGTGTAATTGGGTTTCCGAAACGTTCCTCGTCAGTTCAGGAAACGCAATATCCAAAAGCCCTGTGTGTTCTTTTGGATTCAATAACTTGCTCTTCCTTTTGTCCAAAGATACGTTCATTGCTATTGGTATTTTTGGCAAGTCTACTATTTCCATTGCTACAACAATAGCTTCCGCAATAGCTTTCAAAGATTCTGAAACATTTTTCATGTACACTTAAACGAGTTCTCGATTGAAAAAAAAAAAAAAAAAATTGAAAATTTGTTGTACAAACCTATTGTTTCTTCCTCTGTCTTTATCACAATAGCCATATTATTAAAGAATCGAAGATTTGTGCTTCTGAACATGTGAAAATATCCAGAATCGCCTCCAACTTTGTAATTGATCCGAATGCAATGATGATTTTTGTTTTTGAATATAGATACTGTATTTTCAGGTTGGCCAAATTCAATGGATTCTATATCATACAGTTTAACGGTTTGATAATTAGTTACTTTATCAATCTGATCGTCGTAATCGGCAACATAATAACTCTCTCGTGTTAATATCAAAATTTTATCCATTTCAGTTTCTGTCGGATCTCCAGTTCTAAAATTGTTCATTTGTTAAATTAATTAAACTATCTGCTTACTTTAGAATTTAATATTTAATTTAATTTAATTTCAGAAGAAATAAATCTTACACTGGATCAGCATCAATAAGTCCCCAACTGCCGAGAATATTTTCTGGATTATGTATTAACAATTTTTTACAATCTTCTATCAATAATTTAACATGAATAGCAGTTGCGGCGTTATCCTCTTCCTCTGTTTTCTCTTGAAATATTTCTTCGCTAACTGAGTTACCTAACATGATGTCTATTGTCGCTTGACGATACGCATCTCTAAATCTGTTTAAGTAATATCTACACAAAAATTCAATGCGCATTTTATTTCATTTATTAAGAAATGTTCATATGATTAAAGAAAACTTCAAAAGCAGTCTCACAAAATATTATTAATGAACAATTTATAGCCATATATTTTCCTTAGCTTTTTAATATCAAAATTAACTGCACATTCGTAAAGTTTTTTTTTTTTTTTTTTGTTTTTTGATAAATGTTAACATTCATCGTGCAACACA
>JABFQA010000659.1:0-17818 GCA_022817065.1 Probaryconus sp. ZL-2020 | reverse complement strand
AAAGATTAACTGTAATTATGCCATGGTAAATTAGAAGCTCATAATTAACAAGAACTTATTTATGATTACTATTAGAATATTGATTATCAATTTACAATATCAGGCCACTTTTAAACCCTAATGGTACAAGTAGTCGAGTCAATGTTGATTGAGCCTTTTATAAACCACTAAAACTTTAAATCATCGTTGATTTGAAAAAATTGTTCTTTTAGAGTAAAATCACAGAAATTAGTTTTTATGTCCGATTTCATTTTTCAAGAATCTAAATTGCAGTTATAAATTATCCTTAATTCAAAATATAAAACGAAGAAGACATTATTAATTATTCCTGCTTTGAAAGGATAAACTTTTTTTCCCAGATAACTTTTGTTAAAGTTCGTTCTTGAGTAAAATGTCTTAGGTATATTGCTTGGAAAATATTGCGCACTTGAAATTTTTATTTAATTTTTTAACGTCACTTTTTTGTTTCATTATTTCATTTTATATCCTTCATATTTGTTCGTTCTTCAGGTGCCAGGGAAATCCTATTTGAGGAATCAAAGTTGCGCGTAATTGAATTTGTATGTTGAAGACACTTTTGAATAGTCATAAGATCTATTTTGCTTCTTCTTACAGGCGGAAAACGGCGGAGTCGCGATGGTGCCATTTTATACATATTTCATAACGTGCAACAATACAGCCACCATCAAGGACGTGATTGGTGAGTTTTAAATTACATTAATTGCATTTTTAGACAAAGCACATTCTCTCTCTGGCATTTTACGGTATTATTTCATTCATTTTCTTTTTTTTAAACCGTGCCTAATTATCATTGGTTACAAAAACATTCAGATAATTTCAAACAAATGTCATTTAAAAGATTAACATTTTACAACCAATATTTTTTCGAAATACAAATTCCCTGATGAATTAATTTATATGAAAAAAAAAAAAAATGTTCATTTACTTATGCCAGAGTTTCGAAAAAAAATGGTACCCAAAATGTCGAAAAAGTCATATACCTTTCCATAAACCTCACGAGTATAAATGATTGGATCCGGGTAAAATGGCACGGTTTCACGGGTATCTGAAATTGACCTCATTTCGATGTCAATTGAACGTTCCATTTGGTGGCATTAAAACGTAATGACATGCAAATGTATGTCGCAATGGCGTTCGATCGCTCGAGGAAGGCGTCGTTTGAAAAATTGGATCGGATTAAAATGCAAATGTTTGAGCGATCGGGCTGCTGCACCAGCGCCAGTCGCGCGTCCGTATACATCGTAATTTTGTTTCAGCTCACATCAATCACATAAGGAAAGTTGCGGGCATCGATCACGTCGGCATTGGAGCGGGCTTCGACGGAATAAATCAGTAACTATCGCCAAACTTGCATTTCCTACTACTATCAAACTTCCTACCGGTTCTCTAAATGAATAACAATCTCGTTTCGATTTTCAGCACTCCGGTCGGACTCGAGGACGTGTCGAGGTATCCCCAATTGCTCGCCACTCTTCTCGAGGACCCCACGTGGACAGAAGATGACATTAAAAAACTCGCTGGCCTCAATCTGCTTCGGGTATTCACCAAGGTTGAACAGGTACTATTTTTTTATTCTTTTCTATTTTCAAATCTTTTATGGAAACAAAGAATTTTTCTATCATTTTTTTATTATTACTATATTTTCATTATAAATTGTGTTTTTCTTTACTTGAAATTCTAGTTTGATTAATATTTTGTTCAAAACAGATTGAGAAGTGAAAAATATATATATATATATATCGATTGGAAAACGTTCTATTGATAATAAATGAAAATTGTACGTGATAAAGTTTTCTGTAACATCAAGAACTATATTTGAAACGAATATATTTTTCTCTTTCACTACATATACATACCATACATACGCACACGTACAGTTGTTCACAAAGCCGTCTAGTGAAAAATGTGTCCATTAAAGATGAGTAATTTCATCAATGATGTCAACTGTAATTTAGACGAATTTAGAAATATTTCGTTGAAATTATTTATGACAAATTTTCCATCAAATTTTCCGCCCTGTTTGTGTGAACCAGTTCTGTCACTTTTATTTGTATTAAGTTTTTCCTGAGATTTTTGCCCTCCGAGCTCTGCCGCCGCTGCAGCAGCCTCTGTATATCCTATTCCTCGGGGTCTTATTTGAGGATCGATATTGATGATGGAGTAAGGCAATTGTAGCGACAGTCTCAATGAGAGGAACCATTTTTCACAAAATCGTACGCGCGAAATAAAAATATAGGAACGTCAACGACCACCGAGTTCGTAACGCGACACACCTTTTTCTTTTTGCTCTCCTCAACTTTTTTCACCTTTTTTTTTATTTACTTCCCCATTCTTATCCTTGTCATCTTCTGGTTCTGTGAAGGGGAGAAATTCATAAAGACAGAATGGAAGACATATGAATGCATTAAGGAAGTGGTACAGCGAACAGATGAGATGTTGAAAATTGATTGAATGCTGTCTTTGCCGAAGTGTATTATATCCTAGGTAATGCGGGAAATGCTTTGGCAAAGATTTCACTAGGGGGTAGTTAGTGTGTACCAGAAAGTCGATAAAGGGATTGTTACTGATAATGAACAAATGTGTCTCTCAAAGGATCTTTTGGCGAAATAGAATCTCCAATTTGTTTCGGCCAAAAAATCTTATTAATAAATAAGAATCTTTTAGAGATGATGAATATGGAAAATTGGGAAACTTATGCGCAAATATTTAAGACAGAGACATTCAAATGCATCCATTTTTTTCTTTGTTTAATTTTTCATTCCTTGATTTACCAGTGACACAACAAATTAGTGTACATTTAAACACACGTGACACAGTGATAAATCAACTTGTTAATTTAAAGTGGAATAGTAAGCAATTTTATTTTCTCGAAATCTCTTATCAAAATTGTTTATACAATTAATATATGTTAATGAGAACTGTTTATCGTAAACAGATAAGAGACGAGTGGCAGAGAGCAGCGGTACTGCCCGTCGAGAAGATAAGCCCTCCGGACAACTACGCGTGCGCTTATGGCATGTCTTGATCCTCAGGGTTCTTGATCGAAACGCAATATATTCTCGACTACTGGACGAAAACGATGAGAGCTTCTTTGCGAGCCCACTACCTCCTCCGAAGGGACATTCGCAAGATCGTCCTCGAGGATAATAATCGATTCGCGTGAACGGAGAATACACCTACAACCAATCAACCCGTCTTGAATTCTGCAGTCGAGCTTTTATCGGTCGCGCTCTTCCTTATTTTATATGGAAATCCTGACAATCCACTCGATAGAAGATAAATAATCTAACGCGCCAAATTTTATTGTTTATAAGAACACCGAAATACTTAGTCTACATTGGTATTTTTTTTATTATTATTATTATTTATCATTATTTAATGAGGGTTTGAAAAATCGAAGCGAAGAAATTTTGGTTTCAGAGATTTAAAAGTTTCTATAAATTTGCAATTCATTCGGTATTAAAAAGTTTCTTAATTTCAAACATTATGAGAAAGCACAATTATAAACCATGAATAATCTCTCGGAGACTCTGAAACCAACATTTCCTGGACTTTGAGCTGCTTCTGAAGTTTATCAGTTATACCTACGACTGTCATCCGCCATCTGTACTTTTCGAATTTCACAATAATTAATTGCAGTTCCAGCACTCATTATTTTTCTCGTTGCACATTAATCATTGTGAAATTCACCCAATCGCTGAGAGCGGTTAAAAACGGCGCTTGCTCGTTTTGGCGCCAAAACAATGGCGCTGGAAAGTTGGAAGGAAGAGACGATAACGCTTCAAGTTAGGAACTCTTGGAGGAAGTCTCCAACGATAAGGATTAATGGTGGCGGAGTGAAGAGCTTCCGCGTATATGAAAGTAAGGCCAAACGTGACGAACACATCCCGCTCCAGCGATCGATTATGAAAATGATGCGACGAATAACAGGTCTAAATCGCAAAAAGATAATAATTTCAAGTTTATTTTCATCAGACACTAAATTCTTTACAAACAAATTTGTACAAGAGAATTCATCTTACACATTTTTCTACAAAATCGTTACTGTAAAAGCACACGTAGAAGAAGAGAATTAATCTTTTTAAGAGATGAAATTTTCTTGATGCAAAAGGATTTTGTGCTGAACATTATTTTTTGATTTTGGTATATTTAGATGAATACACACATATTCTTACAATCCTGTTTGTACATAATAAAATAAAACAGTAAGTTAAATAGTTTGTGTTATGACATAATAACGTTGTCAGATGTATTTTTGTAATTCTGATTTTGTCAATACTGAAATTTTCGTCCCATTTTTTATAATGTGATCGTTAGATTGTCAGATTTTATATTATCGTAGCATGCCAAATGAAGAAAATGAAAAACAAAGAAACAGAAAACAATGTTTGAATGATAAGATTTTAATAGTTTTCATTTTCTTAATATTAAAGTTAAAATCAATTGTTTAAGTCTTTCCACAACAATAATCCATAACAATAAGACGATTCAAAACTTATGCCAAAACTTCCAAAAACTGTGCACAAATAAGTGTAAGGTTTCTTAATTTTAAGTAAACTTGTTATATCAACACTAATGTTCACAGTTGGCGATGTGTTAAGCATCGTCAGCGCGCATCGAGGAGTGCATCGAAAGACCTAATATTCAAAATTCAAGAAAACAATCATCGCCTTCCACAAACAATAATGATAAGATGTGATAACGAAACAAAATAAAAAAATGAACAGCACCATGTGCTTTCATCTTTCGTGCTTTTGCGCAAGCTCAGTGTTACAAATCGGAGGACGTCAATACTTTGTACTGAAAATGCCCCTAGGCGTGAATTTTCACCGTGCCAAATTTGCCCCGCGGTTGAGGAACACTCTTAACTCTAAATTGGTACTTGGGTTGGTAATGACCCCAACAAAATTACACTTTCGTATTTTATTCCTGCATTTTTTGTGTCATATAAGTATTTTTTAATGTTCAATTTTATTAAGTAGCATAAGTCAACGTTAAAGTATACTAATGTTCAGTTAATAATAATATTAAGTTAAATAATAGTGTATATCTTCTACTGATATGATTAGTTCGTTTCTAAAGACATCATCAATTTCAGGATGAAATAATTTGATAAATGATATCCTCTTGAAAATAGTGGATTATTATTAAGAGTGAACATTCGCCAAAGTTAAATTCACCGCCAATTTCGATGCAAAGTTTTTTCTACCTGCTGCTGTCTGTTATCCGACAAAAGTCCAACTTTGAAACCAAAAGAGCGAGCAAAGCTGCTTTCAACGTAAGATAGATCGCTTACTGATAAATTGTGGAGTTTCGCGACGCTCCCATTACGATACATGAAACGAAATAATAAAATACTAGCGAAATGTAAAGTCATTTATTTTGAAACGATCGTCGTTTTTCTGACGTGAGTTTTTCTGACTTTTTTATCAGGTACACATAAAAAGAAAAAATACAAACAGAAGCATAGAGACATCCCCAGGCAATTGTAAATTCCCAAATTAGATCGTAACGATGCACGGATTTTTTCCTACACCTTAAAATCGACCATTAATACGACAGCTAATTGTAATTTAGCTAACTGTTAAAAAATTGCGATTAAACTGTTCATCTTTTTCTTAAGTCTTTAATCGGAATCTAGACGCACGGTATTTTAAAACTAGATTTATTAATTGCGAAAAAATCTAATTGATAGGAAAAACATTTGGGACCAGAAATGCGTTACAGCCAAAAACATACTATCAAAATTTAACAAATCTATTAATAAATACAAATTCGTTTTTGGACGAAAGGCATTTCTAAATCATTGCTCAAACTCTTGTGAGATATATAACAATCTATCTGAAATTGAACCGTGAATTTCTCGGTTAAATGAACAAAACGTGACACAAATTAGTAAGTCGTCGCGAAACAAAAAAATTTATATATCCATTTTACAATAAAACGATCACATTTTTAGATACAAAACGGCGCACTTTCAAAAAGCGAAAGTGTCGCATTTTTCCATAGATAGCAGTGCGTTTAATTTTACGTTTCGGCTTTTTAGGTGACAAAAATTTTGACACACGCATGTAAAAAGAACCATTTTGAAATGTATAACGAATTTTATAAGGATACAAATAATAAATTTGCAAAAAATTTTTTCCAGAATCTTAACATGGTATAAGAACGAATTAAATTTACGATGCGTTCATTTTTAAAAATATATTTTGGTTTAAAGTAAAAATTTAAATCGTTCTTTAGCGTCATGTTTAATGACTACCTAGAATTGATAAAAAAGTAAACGTTTTCGCTCCGATTTAAAATAAGTCCAAACGCACAAATAACAAGTTTGGAGAGGTATACATAAATCTATTTAACAAAAGAAAATGAAAAAACCTTATCAAATAATATTAATGTTTACATCGATCATACAAAACATAATATTAATTAACAAAAGTAAAATATACACATTTCTATCACCGTGCGTCGCGTAGTCTGATTGGAGAATGTACATTTGACGTATTTTTAAAGCGCTGGTTAATGACATGTTCACAAAATGAAGGAAATCATACATACAAATAAACAAAAATTATGGCTTTTCTTAACGCAACAAAATAAAGATTTTTTCAAATATAAATAGACACATAAATCTACAATATCTGCCAATTGCGCTGGAATTTAATTTAGATTTAAAAAAACTAACTGATAAGTTGAAAAATGAAAGCTAAACAATTTTATACTTTAATAAAGAAATGTTTTACAAATTGATTGGATGTTACAATGTTATATGAAACAAAAAAATGTCCGACATATGGCATTTTTGAAAACAAAAAATTATAAATAAGAATGCGATAATTTACAACAAAATATTTTATCATTTTTGTACTTTTAATAATAACCGAAAGTCGGTTCAATAAAAGAACTCGGACATAAAGGTAATAACGTCTATAAGCCAGTTAATAAAACTTTTTTCTTCGATGTACAAACGTCATTAAAAATTATTTTGCAAAAAATGATACTTTTTTAACAACAATCCCAGAGAAAGTAATTATTAATATTCAATGCCGGGAAGCTTTTTTGTCGATTTAGTTTTTCACTTTCAACGCATAAACGAGACAATGAAAAAGAGGTGAATATTCATGACGCATATATTACAATTGTTGGCGAAAAGACAATTTGTACTGGCCGTGCGACGAGCGAATAACAGATGAACGTAACACTGAAAGAAACGCTCAGTAAAAAAAATACAAACAAATTAACTGAATTAAGTCAGTTGCATTAACTAATGATTCTGTTACAGAAAAGTAGTGTACAATGCCTCCTCCCAACATTTACGTGTTACATTTTGCCCTACATTTTATTCCCAGTTTCTCAATATTATATAATTTCCTTGCGCTTCACCGAATACTGACTTGTACTACTTGTTTCACAAATTTACCTTTTAAATTCAAACTTTCAATCAGTTTTCAATAAATTTGCAGTTCAATTTAAGGAAATATTTCACAAACAAATAATTGATCTTAAAACAATTTTAATTCATTTGAATGACAATTTTTGACTGAGGGTGAATAATGGCTATTGAAAATTGATTCGAGGGAAGTAACTGATATCTCAGTAGTTCGAACCGAATTTTCTTTTCCACTCTGAAGCACACGGAAAAACGCAGGGCGGCTAGAGAATATATAGATAATATTAAGAATAATAATTATAATAATAATATTAATAATGATAAGAATAAGAATAATAATAAGAATAATAATAATAAATGCTAAGCAGCACGAAAAGTGTGATTGAATAATGCACAGACGAACTCGGTTCTGAACGAGAGATTATATGAACATTATATACATAATAGTGCAATGTTGGAATGCATTCATTCAAATTATATGGAGACGAGGTTATTCATATTTACGAGATATCGCAACTTAAATACTGAAACTCATTAGTTGTTTAAGAGTGTGTCTCTGTCAAAATTTCCTCTTGAATTATGCATTACATTTCTGTCATGATTTCTCAAAATAATAATAATAATAATGACAGTCATTACTTGAATACGTGCTGTTGTAGTTCGTTACGATGAAATGGTTTAACATTACGTAACTAACAACATATTGAAAACCTCAACGAAAATCTTGTTGTTGCAAAAGGAAAGATGTTTTTTTGTGATAACCGAATCAGATTTTTTATTGTTGAATTATTTCTTATTGTCATAAAATAATTAAATTATTTCAGATTATATCCTTTTGCTACAAACAGATTATTGTTTTATCTTGTGAATTTTATTTAAATTAAAAACAGATTTTAAAAAAAGAATAGAACTATTCCAACTTTACTACTTTTTATTTAACTACTTTTTTAAAAGGACCTATAGAATACTAAATGTTATATATTTTAAAATTATAACTGTAAAAAGAGTATAGCATTTATGGAACAGAATATTTTCAGTTCTAATGGAATTTTTAACAGAGTTACATATGCATAAAATATGTTCTTCGAGAAGTGTGTTTGAGAACCAGAAATAACGACGAAATTGCTCGAAAAGACCTTATTTTCAGTTTGTTATTTCTGGGAACGACTTAAAGTAATTATCGAATGTATATCATATAATTAATTTCTCATGTCTCCATCATAAATACTCATTAAGTCTTTGGGATTAGGAGAATCGTGTTAGAAAAAAATTAACTCTCACACTATTTAGTGAATACAAAACAAAAAAAATCTTTAAATTCATTGCACCATCGTTAACTCTGTAAATACCTTTGTACATTATAAAAATAAATTATCATAACATTAGTATAAGGAAAAGCACTATCAATAAACTTCTCTGAACTAACATAATTCAAAAGAAACACCATTCTGCTGGTCCCAGAAACATCTTCGATCCAGAATCGTGAAAATCCTACCGTAGATAAATTGTATCGATCATTTATGTGCTGGAAGAAAAAGAATGGGAAAATTTGAAAATATATACTTATACATGTAAATAGGTATACTAAAAAAGAATGGTTACAAGCGAGTATACAAAGATATATGAATGCGTGCGAGTTTGATGATTAGTCAAATTGAAAATAAAAATTAAAAGAAATAAAAAAATGAAAACGATATTATCATGTGAAATACATTATACAGAAGAAAAAAAAAACAGATAGAAAATATATACATAAATGAAAGTTGCAGACGCACTGTCTACTTTAATATTTTCAATTGTAAACTAATAATATATTCAAAATGATTTATAAAGGATTGTAATTATTAATATTATTTGGATTATACTTCTCAAATTAGAAGAAAAAATAATAATCTAAACTGAAATTATATATCTCCTATCACTGTTATCGCTGCTCCACTATAAATGTTTTTTTGAGAAAAACATTTTTCATTTAACAAATGTCATCAAAAATAATTTGTTACATTGAAGGAAGAGAATTATTATTTGAAACAATGCAAAGTCTTTCCAAACAAAAAAAAAAAAAAAAGATAGTATTTGATGCAAATAAAATTTATTCCAATCAATGAAAAATTTGTCAGTGCATGCAATTTCTCTTTTCGATATTATTAAATTTAAAAAAGTCATGGCAAAAAATACATTTGTTTTGCAAATACATGCAAGATTCTCAAAACATTTATCTGAAGAGTACGCGTCTGTTTTATGAAACTTTATCATGTTGACAGAAGCTGGATAGAAATATGCATTTCGTTATGATTCGTTAGACAAATTGATTATGTACTATATAAAACGTTCCGCTCGAGTCGTCTTATAATGAAAGGATTATCTTGTATGGTGAAGAAGAAACATAGACGAAGAATGTTGCGTGCGTTTAGTTTGGATAGAAATAAATATCGGTTATAAAGCGAGAGACGTGAATTTTACACTCGATTGAATGAGAACGTAGAAAATTTCCGTAGAAAAGTCCACCGAAGAACTTCATCTCCGAAAACTAGCTGAATTAATATTTGACTTTGGTATTATTATGGCGAACGACCACTCGCAATCATATAAACGCGTCGCCGTCATTTGAGATTATTGCGAGGCACACGGCGATAATTTTATCTGTATTAATTAACCTAGAGGACATTGCTGGAACAATGATTTTGTACGCCTTCTATGAAGGACCCTAGAACACATTATGTTACCTAACTATTCTTAAGCACATTATCTAATAAACATTTACAAAAAGATTCGTAAATGTCTCCAAGATTCTTGCATTCCAAAAAATCATCTTATGGTTTATTGGATTTTTAAAAATTATATTTTAAACAATTGTCGTAACTTATTATTTACATTTTCTTTTAGATTTTTGATTTGCAGAGCTGACGACGAGTACTTCACAATAAAAAATGGTAAGTGAATTTTTGAATTCTAAATAAAGAACAGCTTCGTCGTTCAGTCGACATTTAAATATCCTTCGAAACTATATTTCATAAAATATACAAGGTGACAAAAATAATTGAAAATAATGATGATTTCCGACCGCTTTCCAAGACACGTGTTCTTCTTTCTAATAAGATTGATTTTACAAGCAGTCAGCAATATTTCCTCGTTATGACAACGAAGAATAACGACGACGATGCAAAAAAGAGAATCATAAAACAAAGAAGGAAAGACCAGCATCGCGATCTGCTTCTCCTAAATCTCCCATCGATTGACCGACTTAAACTTTAATAGATAAAGATATAATGTTGCTTTATACTGTGAAACACTAATACCAAATAAAAGAAAAACACAACTGGAAGACGTCGACTGGAAAAGCTTTTAGCTTGTTAATACGTAAGACAACACTGGCTTTGCCTTCATTACAATGATTTCTTTGTAAACTAATATAATATAACAGGCGATAAGTAGTTGAAATATTAGTTAAGAAAAGCAATGAAACAATAGAAAATTATCGTCCCTTTTTAAGTTAAAACTGAAATTAACTTGGAAATGGATTTCCTTGAGCTTTATATTCGAGAGAAGACAAAGTGAATAACAAATAATTATAACAATAATAACAATTTGTGTAATGGATTTTTATTAAGAACTTTTTGGAAGCCAGATGAAACACGTAGAAATCTAATTTGAAAATCTAAAACTCTCGAAAGAAATTCAAGAAAACGTTAAACTAATTTTCAAAGTTTTAATTTCCTTTAATGTGCTTTATATTATTATAGTTAAAAGGCCTAAAGTATTTTTTATCTTTTTACTCGTTTCCTGATGTTTTTCATAAATAATAATATTTGATAAATCTTAAAATTTCATTAACATAAATACATAAAAGTGATCTGTAATGCAAATGACATGTATAATATGACATTTATTAACGTGCAATATTCTTATCCGAGAAGGCAGTGTACTGTGCACAGATTTAAGGCAGGTTGTTATATCAAAGGATTTATTTTGCATGTCACTGTAGCTGTAGAGTTCAGGTCAATTCAGCGTACACAATTGAGAGTATCACAATTCAGAGTATTACAATTCCCTCTAAAACAATTGTTTGCATGCCAACCCATTGAAAGCTCCAAACTTGTATGCATAAACAAACAAAATGCATAACATCTGAACATTCAAAAATATAAATTTCATAATTAAAATTTTACAAATATAATATATTGCTATGTTGAATAGATTTTTTCAATTATTATAAAACTATAATACTTATTCAAGTTAAAAAAGCAATAAAATGTGCGAAACGAATCGGAAATTCAGTCGTTTTAGAATCGACCATATATTTTTTTATTAAAAATATTTATAACATCAAAGAAATGTGTGATAATGATTCAGGCTAAGTGAAAACAAAAAAATCTAACACAGTCGTTCTTTATATAATTCATAGAATTTAATTTTTTCGTATAAATTCTTGATGCATTTCAATTTTTACCGATCTTTGATGAATCTGTTAATGAAAAAAAAAAAAAAAAAAAAAAAGAAAAGAAAATTTTTAGACTTCCACATTAAATGAACTCCAAAAGAAATTAATAGCCGTTTTAAACAGGGATTTACAAGGACCGTTTAACACCGTGGAACCAGTAGCGCGTGGAAACTCGATAAACAGCTCCAACGTCAGTATAGCAGTATGGGGTCACGCATAACGCACGCTTCATTAAACCCTCCAAGCCTGTAAACAAATGTCATTCGGTGATAATTCAGTGTATCCCCTTCCCCTCTTAGACAGCCTCCCTCTTTGTACATGTCCATTGGAGATACCCACTCACTCATAAATCAAAGTCCCATCCCCAATGATCCCCACTGTCCGCGCGAAAGTACCCACTACCCCGGGCAGAAGAGTAGTGTAGAATAGTGGAGAGGAGAGCGGAGAAGAGAGTAGAATCAATGGCGCAACAACCGCGAACATGATCTCAGGCTCGCAAAGCGGTCCTGTTTGGACGTCGAGAAAAAAGCTATCGGGGCAAAAAAGAGCGCTTAATATAACACATTGATCTGCGTTTGCGAGTGCGCAGTAGTCAGGTAACGTGGCGCTCCGGCACACCACCACCACAATTCCGGGGCACATTGTGTCGCGAGCGGGATACAAGCCAACAGGTGATGTCGCGCGGCGGAGAAGACACTCCCTCATTGAGTTAACGGGGTCACTTTTCCTCCGCCTTGAGGGGTTCGTATTCTACCTGGTGCCGAAGAGATAAAAAGGAAAGGATAAAGATATAAAATAGAGGGAGAGAGATGCGCGTTTCCCGAAGAGAAGAAGAGGCTACCTCGCGGTTGGCCAGTCGGTGGCGCCGACGCCAAGGCTCGTACCGCAGGAGCACGATTGCCCCGAAGAGAGATTTCCGTGCGCGGAAACCGGTGAGCCAGTGCGGCCTCGGGATCAGGAAGACCAAGAGCTCGGGACGCCGAGCCACAGCCGCCGACATCGATCGGACGTAAACACACGCGAATCCGTAACGAGAAGAGGGAGACAATTCGCAAAACTGTTGCGCATCGCGAGGATTTTGAAAATAAAGTGAGGACGATGAGGACCTGCCTCCGTGGTTCCGAGGTTCGCGCGGACCTCGAGGTAATTGATAGTTGCTGGTGGTGGTGTCCTTATCGCGGTGTCCGCGATCGGAGCGGACGTTGATACTGCGATAGAGAGTTTCTTTCTTTTATGACGCTCCGATGTCCTTCTCCAGAGGATGCTGCTGAGTTCGAGTCCTGACAAGAGAGATAAACAAGGGACGTAGATGACGGGGGTCTAGCTCTTGTCACTGTCGAGCTGCAGTAAGTGCAGAGATTTCTTTTGACACGTTCAATTTAGGCTTTATTCTCTTCAGTTTTGAGATGCTCGTGATGATGAGCAGCTTTAAAACAGTTCCAAGCATACTTTAATAGTACAAGTAGTCGAGTCAATGTTGAGTCAGACTTAAATAACATTAAAACGTTGAATCCTTATCTTATTGCCGACTAAATGCGTTCAATTTTTTCATGTTTATAAAAGAAATTGATTTCAACTGAGATATTTCATGATTGAATGAACTTGACTGTCCCTTTTATTGTTTTATTTCGTATATTGAATCCACCCATTCATCTGGAGAAAATTGACCAACTCCCTCATAAATGAACTGAGATCTATCTTTATTTACAATTTAACGACGTTCAATTTTATTTGGATCAACTTATTTGTTCGATTCAATGACTCTTGAAGTTACTGAAGAAACTGGTTAATGGTTACGTATCAATATTTCATTTATGTCTTATTAATTGTGCAAAGTGATTAATACAAATTTTTTGGATTATAAATTTTATAAGCTGTGGAATTTTAAATACTTTTACAGCAAGTTTTTGATGATGGATTCTTTTAGAAGATATACTTTTTAGGAGCATTTCCATATAATAAGCTTGATAAACGAGATTTATCTTCGTGACAAAAATGTATTTCTTTGAAAATGGTATTTTCACTGAAAGTCTTCAGTGGAGCAAAATTTACTTAATTCTTTTAGACTGATGCATGTTTTATCTTTTTTTATTCTGCATCTTTTCAAATATTCATACTCTTTTACAATTATAGTCAGTAATAATTTCAAAACAGGAAGAAAACTACTGAATACTTAAAATTCTTTTGTTTAAGCTCCATCACTCACAGTTAAAAAGATTATAATCTTATTCTGGTCATGCTCACAGAACATAAAATTATGCAAGCATTAAATAATCCACAAAGAATAAGAATAAGAAGACAATCTTCAAAAAAAGTATATAATCCGTTCAAATATAAAATCTTTTGCAATATTTAAAAGTCACGTAAAGTGTACTTGTATATATAATGTTCGACGGGAATCTTCAAATTAAAAATATATTTTGCAT
The DNA here is from genome assembly GCA_022817065.1 of Probaryconus sp. ZL-2020. Taxonomy (NCBI): domain Eukaryota; kingdom Metazoa; phylum Arthropoda; class Insecta; order Hymenoptera; family Scelionidae; genus Probaryconus; species Probaryconus sp. ZL-2020. The sequence goes on along the minus strand of JABFQA010000659.1, from coordinate 3,540 downwards.
AACAACAATGTTATAAATTTTCTAAAGCATGTCGTATTCGCATTATAATAGCAGAGTCATTTTTCATACCTTTTATGAGAATTTAAAGAGGAGGGTACACAAGAGCAGATATTATGTTATATAATGATTCTCAAAAGTTAAAATTAACTGCTGTCGATAGTTTTTACATAAAATTCATTTTTATATAAAAAACACGTAACCTTGCTTTTTAACTTTTTATGTTATGATGTGATATTTTTAATTATTATCTACTACACCATTCATAATGAATCTGAACTCAGATATCTTAAACTTAATACTGACGGTAGAAAAGTAGTCTTAAATTTCTTTAAATTATCTTCGTCGCTTTTGCGGTACCAAACTATTTAACTCTATAATGAAGACATTGCAAATTATATTTATCATCGACATTAATTATCTCGTTTAATTCCATCTCAGTCCAATTAATTTCGCAACATTCCTTAGTACCAAAATATCTTTGAAGAAACTTTGTATATTTCTCGGTATCAGATATTTGACTTTCTATATATACACTAAAGTTTCGAATTAAACTAAACTAAGTCCTCCGAAATAATTTACGGAAGCGACAGTGGTTGGAAGAGATAGGAAAAATGTGATAATAAAAAACATGAGTCACTTTTAACTCGATCCGCTCTCGATGGACTCGATTCACTTTAAGTTAACTTCGTAGCCACCATATAAAACTTTCAGAGTTTAATTCTTTTATCAAAAGATCTAGCAGTTCCTTTAATGGCCAGGACACGAAATCCTAAGTACGAGATAATTTGCTGGGATGCTTTATTCAGGATTAAAAATTACTTTTTTTATCTAATTTGATATCATCTTATCTTGGATATTTGTTTACTTTGAATATAATACTCAGACATGATACTCAGAATAGCTAAATAAAATTCAAAGTAAATTTTACCAACCGCAAGAATTAATGTCGTATTTAAATAAGGATTACACATTTTTAAATCGAGATTATTTCGTGGCCAAAATTAATGCAGCAAATTAAGACTCGTTTGTCTTCGTTGTCAAGTATAAAGTATCTGAGTTTATACATCAAGGGAGGAGAACATTACATTCCGCGACATTTGCATAATGCTGCTGCAGAACTTCTGTCTGCTCCCTACTCCTTTGGAATATCTCTAAATAAATCTCTAACAATTTATAAAACACTTCATAGTGAGTGCAGCGTCGCTTTGCGATACGAAGACGTGACAATGCGATGGAGAAAAATCGAGAGAATGCCATTATTATAATGTACTTTCGATACAACATTTACCATCCGGGTGGTAATACGCACAGCCTATATATCTGAACTCGATTAAACGAGATGACTAAATATGATATTCTACAAACCCATTTTCAATTAAGGGTATAAATCTGGGTCAAATTATGCAAATGAAGGAGCCGGAATTATTCAATCCCAACGAATTTCAATTATTACACGTTCATTTTTGCATCGCTGCTTTAACAAATTCACATGTTCAGTGGAAACAATTTTTGCATTGCACAAACATGAAAGGTATAAGTACAATATTTTGTTATTTTTTTTTTTATGTTTTTTAATGTAACGAAGTAAAAATTATAATTATAAAAATCCTCTATAAAAGTATCGTTTTTTTTTTAAAGAATAGATTTAAAAGCACTTGAGAAAATCATTGGCATTCTTTTTCCTCAGCCTGTATAGTGTACAGTAACATGAAAATTGAAAGAAAATGTACTTTGCCTCGAGTCAATCGAGGATGTTAAAAGTTGGATGAGAACTTTTAAGCAATGATCAGAAAAGCCTCGGCTTTGTTATTTGAGAATTAATACTTTATGCACGTTAGATTCTCAGATGATTCTCAGATAATTGAATTTTAGTGCCAGCTGCGTTATATAATCAATAAGGGCAAATTGAGTTAAATATTACCGATTTGCTGAAGTTCGTGAAAATATTCGATTCGGGTAACTTTTAGTAAAACAAATTTTGTTTCTTTATGCTTTTCATTCCTTTCCTGCATTCTTTTTTGACTTTTAATTTTCGACTTCATCAAAAAAGAAATGTTTAAATAAATATATCAATGATTTTCATAAAAACAATTCGGTAAAAGTTATTATTATTTTCAAAAGAAGATAAACTTTTCAACTCAATTTCGTCTTTGTGAGTATTTGTCATCTTAACAATATTCTTTCCACTTCCTCACTACCTAAAAGTCTCTAAGAAGAAGCCTCCTTAAGACAATTTGTATGAAAGAAAATAGTTGCGTCTTTTTGGTTTTGATGTCGAGTCTCGAATACACGGTTTAAAGGGAATATAACACTCGTCTTGAAAGGAAATAAATTTTTCAGTCAAGTTGAGATAGAATTGAAACGGACTTGCATTGTTTTGGCCGTGTGTTCTATTTCTATTGTGATGTTCTTACTTGCAGGAACGCGGTATGCCTCAGGGAAGTTTGCAGTGGCAAGGGACGCAGAGACGCGCCTGCGGCCCTGGAGCGCACTGGAACGTTCAGGTACAACAGGCGCTTAACGTTTCACATACATACACCATGATGTTAATTAACAAATAACTTCTGTTTTATATATACATATAGTTTTGTCAAGTCCTCCACGAAAAAATATAAGCATGGCCAGACAGATATTCTAAATTTATATATCCAATTTTTTTATACGTTTTTTGCTTATGCTTCAGTCATTTTTAATTCCTCGCTTATTGTTCGTTGTAAGTTTCGTCTGAAAGAATTTATTATTATAACGTTACTTTTTTTTTTTTTTTGCAAATGGTATTATTTTTGAAAGTTTATTTTTGATTTTCAATAGAGTTTTATTTAGATTAAAGATCTTCATCAATGATTCTCGCATAGAATATATTTTACATTTGAGTTACTTTGAAAAGAATTTTACTCGATGTTTTACTTTGACTATTGAAACTTATGATAGGAAAAATAAAAAAAAATCCTTAATGCATACATTTGAAACTTAGACTTTCATTTTAATTACAAATCGTCTATTCGAAGTACCATAATCACTTTTACTGACTTTTTGCACGATTCGTAGTACAAACATTTTTTTTTAGATTATTTCGATTGAAAAATTTGAATTTGAACAAATTTTACCAAGCACCACGTAAACCCTAAATCTCCAAAATTTTAAAAGAATACAAATTATTGTATCAATGAATGTACTGGATGTTGTCTCATGAGTAATTGATAACTACATTAATGAGTAAAATGACTGTGAAGAATAAAGCGACTGAGGCGTGATATTATTCAATAATTGTTAATGTATGCGCAACGAACAGAAAACGAACAGAGAGACTGGGAGAGAGAAAGAGACTGTTGTTATCGAATCAAAACTCAGGCCACATCAGACCCCTTTTATAGGTGTAATCGTTTATCGTTTAAGATTGATTGCTCTAATGGAATATTATTAACAAGAGGTAATTAAATCGAACAGGTGGTGAGAGGCAAAGTGACAACACGCTGCTTGTGGCACGCCTGCAACGCTCTTGGCATAGGGCTTCTACTAATGCTTTTAGGAGCTTGCATG
>JABFQA010000658.1:0-17837 GCA_022817065.1 Probaryconus sp. ZL-2020 | reverse complement strand
CAGTTGTAAAGTTAGTTTCAATGGAAATATCCTCTATTATATTTTGCCTCTTACGTTCACGGACGTTAATTTCCGTCATATATGCTTGAACTTGATTCATTCGCCACAAAGGTGGTGTCCCGCTTGAAATTCACAGAAGTTAGGAAAAGCTCGGACAAATTTTAATTTCGCGAACAAAATAAATAACGAAAAGATTAATTTGTTAAAATAAGAATCAACTTAATCTAATTCTCGGTTAAAAACGAAAAAAAAAAAAAAAATAGAAAAATGAAACATAAAATCTTGAAAGAAAAATATTCTTTTTCATAGTAGTATTGAAAAAGTTAATTTCGTATTGTTAACAGTTAAACAAAACACAATCGCAGAATGTCGATGTATAAAGGCAAAGAAATTCAATAATTTTCGAATGACAAAAGTATGCTGAAAAATGTGCGCGTTCTTTTCATCGTCATCTTAGTCGGTAAAAAGTGGCAGAGCCTCGGGCTTGTGTGGAGTGATGTATGAGAGCTCTTTCTTTTTCGTTTTCCAGATAGACGAGTTTCGAGTTACGCGAACACTAGCGGAAAACTTTCGGCCGGCCTCGCCCACCAAGACTTCTAACGGGTTGCTTCAATTTATAACCTCCCTTAACTGAATCCGATCTCATGCTATTACTTTTCCTCTGGCCGAAGCTCTGCTTCAACCCAGCCGTGATCTACCTTGCTCTTTGATTCGATAAATGAACGAGAGTAAGCGTACTTTCGGGGATCCATTAGTTATTCCTTTCCAAGATATTCAACTTTAAATTATATACACACATATATATATATATATATCAATATATAGATCAATATCTATTCATCCACATATACAGTTTCTTCAAAATTTCGTAGTTCATTGTTTCAAAGATTTTATTTTTTCTGTTACTTTTAAGGAATTAAATTCAAGACAAACGAGGTAAACACGAAAGTATGAAAACTCTTGAACTAATTTAGCAATAATTTCGATATCAAGTAAAATATAAAGTTTGATTTAATTGAAAGCATTGTTGTTGATTGACAATGATAAAAGGCACCGGGCAAAATAAATGAAAAGAGTAAATAGGTGGTCGTGCAAATAAAGAATGATGAACAAATAGTCCCTGGTTGAACGTATCGCAGATAAACTGCTCCAGATAAAGTGTGTGCATTCGAGTTATAATTAGCTTGGTCGTATGTAGAAAGTACGATTAACTGGTATCGCCTCTCTATTCTGTTCCTTTCGCTTTCATTGGCCACCTAACGCCTAAGGCCAGCCGGCACTTTGCTATTTTCACGCATTTGAATAATCCCCGGGCGTTCTTTTGCATTAAGCGTCGTTAACGTGTACGCATCACGCAACTCGGCAACGTTAACAGCGAACGAACGAGCAGGTAGAAGCTCGAGAGAAGAAAACCAGAATCTGCATAGGGTCGGTCGAGGGTCACACGGTGGTCATTGGAATTGCAAAATCACAAATTGGACTTTTGCTGCGGCGCTCTGTGCCAAAGTTTTCGAATTAACTCCACGGGGTTGCAAGTATCAACGATGTACGATTCAGCGATTCGGCCGGGTATGACGATTAATGTAAATTCCGACTAACCTCGGCAGTCCCTGCGCTGCCTGGCACCAACGACCGAGCTGCCTCTTTTAACGTTACTACGCTTCATCAACTTATAATATAGAGATTGCGTCACAATAAGACGGATCGTCCTTTATGCATCTTTATTACCCGTTCCGAGCATGAGAATCGAGTTAGGAAATAGATTAGCTAGGGTAAAGGGTAAGCAACGAAATACTACATACATAATTCAATGGATATTATATCCAGTCAATATGGAGTCTTGATTAAACATTTACATTTTACTATACGGACAGAAACGAAAGTAGTAAATATTACTACTTTTATAGTAATGTGAAGATGATATCTCATCAATGTTATATTTTATTATTAAAAATATAGTAATTTCTCAGATATTAATCTCAGAAATTCAGATTATAATTTTAGCAATTCCTGTGTTCAATAGTAAAAATTTTTTTCGCTTGCCCAAAAAAGTTCAAATTAAAAATGTAGAACTGAAAATTCAGAACAAATGTATCGATAATTATGAACAATATATTTTTGAAATCACAAAAATTAATTAAATAAAAACAACTTTAATTTGTTGAACATGTTAACTCAGGAGTTCGAACATGTTCGAACTTCGTTTTGGACAAGCCTAATTGCTATAAAAATAGTAATTTTTACTAGTTCTTTTCTGTCCGTGTACGACTTTCTAATATAAAGAGATGTTTAGCATTTTCGCATGTTTAACATTTTTTTTTTCTTTCTGGTAATTGATAATTACTTTGCTTTTAGCTTTCAAGGATTGTTATTCGTACATAAGGTTGTTTTGAAACACCCTCCGAGCGGTGTTCAATCGAATGACGAATGAATATACTTTTTAGCTGGAAAACGCGACGGTTGCGACGAGAGAAAAAGAAACGCGGGGGATCTCCTATCTGCGCTCGAAACGAATGGCGGCTCGTTTATACTGTGGAAGAATAACTCCTCGTACGACAACGGTGGAAAAGGAAAAGAAGAACGAGCGGCGCGTCGATTTGTCAGGCTGACGAATGCACCGATTATCCCGTTAATGCACCTTATAAAAAGCCACGCTCGTTTAGTGCCACCGTGTGCCGGAAGCTGTAGTACTGAGCGACGACCAACTTGGACGATGATTTATTGAAAACTTTTATCGCGTGATGAAGAAAGTCAAACGGCTCGAGACGCCCTATACTGCTTAAATTACAGAACTGAAAATGCAATTACAGTCAACATTGGCATTGCCATTAAATTGATCCGCTCGCGCTACAAATCAACACAAATATCGACAGTGGCACAAAAATATCTCACGTCAGAATTTATTTCCAATAGATTTGGAAACATGTTTCTCCGATCCTTGTATCAATCAATGCGTTGTTAAAGGGAAAAAAAAAGGTTTTGAAAATGAACCATATTTTTAACGTCAATGAAATCATGGTTATTTTCAATTTTTTTATTATTATCATTATTATGGTTTTAGGATTCATTTTGAAGTGTTCTTTAATCCAGAGGTGACAAATTTTTCAATTTTTCAAAATTTTATAATTAAAATTAAAATTTCGTGATAATATTTGGAATTTAAATGATTATAAGACTAATAATTACAGGGATATTTCTAGCAAATAAACGCTTCATCGATATGAGTAGTTTAGTACGATAGTTGATTTGCAGTAGGTTGTGGTGTACCGTAATTCAACGAAATACCGACAGAATATACGTTGTGCCATATCGTTATTTAACCGTCGAAATTATACGGAAATCGATCATAATATTCAACGATTGATGTTTTGATTTTAGAATTGTCGCTTGGCATCATCTTTTCGTATCAATCATTCAATGTTATTGATCCGCAGAAAAGCCCTGGTATCTTTCCACGCAACGAAATATATCACTATCTGGCGTTGGTGAACGTCGTCGACGGCGAAGACTTTTCGGTCGACTTGAAATGAGAGCGCAACGAATACACATATAAGCATCAAGAAGCAATAGTTGTTGGCACGGAAGAGACCGACGTTAGTCGCAAGAAATGGCTCAGGTACGAAGCAAATGGAAAGTTATGCCACTAAAAAACGAATATTGGATTGAAAAGTGGGCAGAAGAAAGGCCTATTGTGGGGCTGCTAGGAATGCCAATGGAGCTAGTTGATGCCAGCTTTTCATTTCTGGCTTAGACTCCTGCTGCCAAGAAAGCAAAACGACTTTCCATATATTTAAGCAGTTTCTCGCCTTAAACCCATCCCAGAGTCAGAAAAAATATGTGCAAATTTACAGAGAATAAGAGTATCATAAATTTTTTTTGGGTAAACCGATTCAATAGAAATTATCGTATACCGAGGGAAATAGATCGCGCATACAACAGAGTTCAGAATATGTATCGAAGTATAATATTTCTCATTGAAAGAAAATGTTCATTTTTTTAAATGAAAATTCTTCTTCCGCTAAATTAATGCATTAAAGAGCATTGAGCCATTTCGAACCTGGCGATAAATATATATTCAATAATATTTATCATTTATTCTGATTGCTCGACCTTTTCTTAATGAAGAAGAGAAGATCGATTTCGCGCGTTCGAACTCCTGACCTAACTGCCGTCGTGACCTGGCCTAAAAATGGCTCCGATGCCAGAAACAGTTGCTATTTCGAGCGATCCTGGAATACGAACGTTGATCTGTTTTGTCACTGATATAAAAATAATCGTATCCTGATATTTAAGAGTACATTTTCAAAAATTCAATACGAGAGTGCATTATAAATATCAAGTGATATCAAAATCATGCAAAAAATAAATAAACAGAAATAAAGTGTCACTAGATTACACTTTAGACTCTAAATTCATAAGAAAAGAAACCCTTTCGAAGAAGTCGTTTTGCAATTAAAATGTTACGTATTGTTATAAGTGAAAGCATATGTACATAATGAATCGAAAGAAATAAAAAAGCGTTGGGATTTCTTGGGTCATGGAAGTAGTGTTGGTTCTGTAGGACGTTTGTAGGACGTCCCCTTTGAAAGAGAGTATCGTTCACAAAACGACTTGTTGTTTATTCTCAACGAAAATAACCTCGGATGACTTTACTGCATTCATGCGATCGCGAAAAAGAATATTTATTTTTCGCATGAACGATGTCGGCACGACATTCGAAACAATGGTAAAATGCATTGCAAATCGGCTTTATTCGCCGCAGGAACGTTTATTTAGTTTCGACCTTCTCGTCGATAAATAATTCGGGGCCGGGTTCTCGCGAATTCGGCAGACTCACGCGAATTCTCCCCTTATCAAACGGGTGTCCATTATTCACGCGTTTGCCAAGCAACCCGGCCCGAGTGAGACGCCGATCGAAAACTCAACGGAGTGAGCGAGACGAAACGAGAGTGAGCTTTTATCCTGCAAGTCTTTCCGCGCCCGTCGTTTCGTATACGCCACTACCTCCAGTCGATTCGATCGATGAAGCGTCGTTGCACTTCGAATCCCGTATTTTACGCTTTTCATTTTCGTAAGAAATTCCATATGATGGAAAGATCTCTTAAATAAAACTTTGAAATAAGTTTACCGTCGTTTTTTACAACATAAACCACGTTTTTCTTTCGAAATTATTCCACGCAAAATCCCCTCGAGATATTTAATAAGAAATGCGTTTTGTCGACTGGAAATGTTTTTATGCCCTCTGCTTGCTTATTGATTCCGTACCTCTTCGATAATATCGCCGGTTCGCACAAAATTATCATACAATCAACTCAATTTCATATCGCATCTTTAATCATTTTTTTTTCAAATAATACGAAAGCCACGAAAAGGATTCATTAAAATATACCTGATTTACTATCCAGTAAATTATTACATCGAGAAAAATGGACCGTCAAAATTACCGCGCAAACTGTTCTATTTACTTTCTAGAATCTTTTTGAGAATCAGTATGAATATTTCAAACGTATTTTTCAATGAAGTGATGGATACCAATGGAAACGTGTAAGTAATATATAAAATATAAGTCTAAAGCTTCAGTATGAAAAGGGAAGATATTTCATGTTTATATGTATAGCATTTAAAGAATTGAAGATATATACAAATGTACGTGGTTATTTTTCAATAAAAAAAAAAAAATTTTTTTCGTATGTTACAAATACATTATCGAATAATCAGAGTGTTTTCCCTTTCTTGTACAACATTCAGAATATTTTGTCACAGTCATGATAACATTAAAGGAAAACCATATATTATGATCAATGTGATCACATACGCATTTTATAGCTGTACTAAAAAAGAATTGATCACATATTTCTAAAAGCTTAAGAAAACCATGTCATCATTTGTCTATTAATTCTTTTTCCAACCTATCAATATTAGAGTAAATAAGAAAAACGTTTTAAGAATGACCATAATTTATTTTCTTCTATTCCAATAAACAGTATTGTAGAGAAATTTTATCATCAAAAAGTTAATGGTTAACTTGATTGAATATATATATTTTTTAAATGACAAAATACCCGAAAATCAGATAACATTAAATAAATTAACATTTATTTTATATCATTGTATTAAAGAATGACTGTTAACAAAAGCATCTGCATTGAATAACTGATAAAAGAAAAAGAAAAACGTTTATATTTTGCTTCTGTAAAAAGTATACTGTCTCTTTATGTTTAAAATTACTCACTAGAAAAGGAAAGTAAAACAATGGAATATGAGAAAATAATGAAACATCTAATGTATGGATATAAGTTTACATTTAAAAGAAAAATGCTGTTTTTATAAAAAAGTAAATATTAAAGGCGACATCTCATAGTGTCACTGACATTAAAGATTTGAATTAAATAAATAGCCGTAAAATTTGTCTGATTAATATATGGTTATTGACGCTTCATAAATAAATAATGAAAATGTATTTTAATTGTTTCACGTATTCAAAGGTATTACATTTTTTAAAATCTTATTGATAATCCGAACCTGTTGATTTCTGATACACATGTACATATATTTTCATTTTAATTCTATTCTTGTTTCAGCAATACGTTATTAGCAGAAAATCAAATCTTTTTTTTTTTAACGTTAAAAATAAATTAGAATTCCCATTTTTATAAACGTTCTAATCGATAAATTTAATGGAATTACATTTACTGCAAAGTTTTTGTCGTTATAATCAGATCAATTTTTCACATCAGATGTATGTTATACCTTTTTTTTGTCTTGAGCTAAAAAGGTAATTGGTCCATTAAAATTTTATGACTTCATTGATCGATGCAAGCAATATAAATGAAAATTACATACGACGAGAAAAATAGAATGACAAAATTGTGTTTGCAATTGTCGTTTACAATTAAAATATTTTTCATTATTATATTTATTGGTTCCAAACATGTAATAAAGTGGAATAAGAAGTAAAGCGAATTCAGGTTTACTGAAACAAAACAAAAGCAACATACTAGTTATGAACGAAGGTAAAAAAAAAAAAAATAAAAAAATAAAATAAAAATAGTTTACGCAGTCGCGTTAAATCTTGATTCGTGGTGATTAAATTACCTCGATTTGTACGTCGGCTTACTTACTAGTTGAATCGCTGCGGAAGGGCATATGGTATGAATTATTTCTCATGAGGAGTGATGCACGACACGTCAACGCAAATATTTCAGTGGTTCGAAGGTGAGCACGGGTGCGCGAACGGAAGTGGAATTAAGGCACGGCGGCTGAGCTCGGCTGGTCGGAAAGATTTTCATGAATTTCCCGGGGGTCCTCTGTTTCCCAGAACGCTCGCGACTTTCCGCTAATATTTCATCGCGTCGCTGCCTGCTGGCTGCGCAGCTACGGCCATCTTGCTTCCGGTCCCGGGCGCACCGGAAGCGGCCGGATGTGCCGCGACAAAGCGTCGCTGCGGAAAAATCACGAGGGTATAAAGCGTGGATAAACAGAGAAGAAATACCCGACGCCGATTCGTTTCGAACGACCTTATATTGAACTATCTCTTCGCTTCAAAGAATGAAATAAAGATGAGACTTTGCCACTTTATATACATATATATGCATTTTCCTTTTTTTTTTTTTGTCATACCTTTCTCTGTCTGTTAAAGCGCTTCTGAAACATACAGTGGCTGCAATTTCGACGATCCAACTTCACGTTCTAAATTATTAATAATATTTAAGTAATTTTTGACAGAAAAAAGTTAACCCAAATTTGGGAAATTGAAATCAAATGGCATGATGTGTTGTTGTTATTATAAGAAAGATTTTTACGAATTTATGTAGCGACAAATAATTTTTAATTGTCGTTGTTGAATAAACATTATGATGATCGTACGTTTGACGAATTTTAATCGTGGCAAGTTTCATTGGCTGTTAGAAAACAGAAATCGAGTTACTCTTCTCTTTATGAGTTCTCGGAATGACGCAAGACAAGTCATGTATTATCGTGCTGTCATGGCATATAATTCTTTATTGTAAATATGTACTAGAAGCAGACATTGTTGGACAACTTGTGCACTTAAAAGGCTTTGTCTGAGCAGCACTGCACATCTCCGATTACTTAGCTTCAAAAGACGTACTCATCATATAATTCAAGCAAAAATGCGGCAACGTCAGTCACTGTGCAAGACGCAAAGGAATCATTGTATATCTCTAAGTAGATAAAAACTTCATGAAAAATTAAGACTTACTTTATGCGCGTTTTTGTCAAGTTTTATATTAGTATAATAAACTTTAATAACTCGTCCAGAAAACGGAAGGCAAATACAGAGGAAATCATTTTAAATTTCAATTTTCATTTTTACTTGCTCTCGTTTACCTCTTTATTTTACTTTTAATACAAAAAAAAGTTTATTGATTAATTGAATAAATATGGAAAGAAAAACGTGTTGGTAAATTGTGAGAGTCAGAAATTTGATTCTCAATTCGAGCCACAAGTTATAAAATATTGGCAGTATTGAAGAAACGGCAGACAAACGACGAAAATTCAAAACACACTATTGTATTACGAGGGCAATATTTTCTTCGGCGATATGATATTGTCTTCGAAAGGAGAGGTGTAGGAGGGATCGAAAATGCGTCGTCGGAAAAGGGAAGCGATTCAGATAGACTCAGAGGGAGGAAGAGGGAAGGATATCATTGAATTGAGCAAATGTAAGTTCGAGAAAGGGGTGTTTTAAAATGAAATAAACGCAGCCTACGGGGCTTCAATTGGGTTCGCGCTTTAGGCGCGAAGAAAATCAAAAATTTGTCATTCCACTTTCGTAATTTAAGAGCATCCCGAGCGAGCAACATTTATCCTCGTGACTGTTGCTAGTATATGACGACGCCCTGTACCCATTTGCTTTCCTGAGCCAGACTATTGGATTTTAACCTCATCTGTGGCGTTTCGAGTGCGCTTTACTCTGCAGGATATTTTGAATGTTATTTCCGACACGACGGGGTGTACCCGTACGAGGGTCCGCGCGCGCCGATCAAACGTTTAACGAGCCGGTGGTAAATGCCCGAAAACGACTGTCAACTCCGAGTAAACAAGATTATTAACGGTATCTCCCTGCCGTTAATCGAAGATACTGTCGGAAGTTATTGTCGAATGAAATAAATGAGAATGCTTTACATCGTCTACAAAACAACGATTACTCTCACTTCGATATCAAAATTGATCCTTTAATTTTATTCACTCCCACGAAATGGAGTTACAAAATTATCGAAACAAAAATTTCTATAATTTTTCATTTTGTTAGCCTATCACTGAAAAAAATCGTAGTTGTTTAAAGTAGAATATAGCTGGCTCAACTATCTGTTATTTGATTTGACTATATCTTATTTGATTCAACTATGTTTTAGCTTAATTAACTAAAATGTAGTTAACTCTTCTATTTTTTACTTCCAGTAACTAAATTCTAGTCGATATAATTGTATAATGTATTTCACAGATTAATATATTATAGTTCTCTCAGCATACATCTTTTTTTTTTTCTCAGTGCATTTTGACAAAATAGTATTTTCAGTCGCTTTATAATTATTCCATTCCAAAGTAACAAAAAAATATCTAAAATTACTATAAATCTCTTAATAACGTCGTATTAAATTACTGGATTATATATGTATTCCGTGTAAAAAAATGTAGTCCGTCTGTTCAGATTCGAAGACGGATTTCGAACGAGAGACACAATTTTCCCTGTCGCGAAGCCATAAACACACCCCGTGTGCCAGCTTCATAATCTGGCTACCATTCTAGCGCAACTCTCGCATTTCTAGCGCCATTTAGATAAACTCGTAATCTAGGCGACGTTTCCTGCGGTGAAATATTCCCTCGGGTGTTGTCGCAACTGAGGCAGTCTCGCTTACTCGCTCCTACGCCATCCCACGTAGCAATTGCTCCGTCCTTGTCCCACGCGCGCAACCAACGGCGAAAGGGTGTAACCTCCCCCTTTACGAAATTCGCTACGCGTCGAATTTAAAATCGATTTCAACTAACGGACGTTGCACACACTGTGCACGTGTGACTGTCGAGGTCGAAGCAATCTCGCGCTGATTTTCCCTGCGAATCTACACGGCACCTCTTGTCCCCTCCCTCCCCGAAACCCACCAAAACGTGACGTATTCATTTTGCCGTGGCAAAACAATGCGACCACCGGAATTATACTTTCAGACGAAAAATGCCGAAATTGAAACGTCGCAAATTACATTAACGTATAAAGCTCTCGTGTCTTTCCAAAACATTGCCTAAATCAAGACTTCATTACCATTCTACATTACGTCTAAGATATTTCAATTAACTTTTCTCTATGTTAAAAAATTATTTGCAAAAAAAAAGTGTGAGTATTTTTGGAGAAGAGAAATCGTCGTAACATAAAAGTAGCATATTTTTGTTAGAACGCGTATGTATCTGAGATAAAAATATTTTGTTGCAGGGATACGAAAGGTTCTTATTTACGATGGGCTTTGTTCCCAAAAGACCAGTTTCTCGCGCAGGTCATAAATGTGCGAGAAAGTTACACGTTACAGGCTCCTGTCTGGGGGATGCAAGCATCATTAGTGTTAGGCATAATGAGCGCACTAATCACCGGCGCAGCCTGTACTTTTCTATTGTGAAAAAAGCGTCGAGAGTGAAATGGGATGATGGAGGCAATAGATGCAGAAAGGCAGGGAGCAACAAGAGGGCGAAATAGAAAAGCAAGTGTCAGATAAAATGCTGCGCTGAATGTTGAATTGAACGAGGAAAGAAAGGCGAGGCAGCGTTACGCGTGTCTCGTGAACAAAAACAAGAGTCGGCAGAGATGCATGAAAAAGAAAACGACGGAAAATGTTAGGAAACTTTTTGACCAGTTTTCCCTGCAGTGATATATTTGCAAAATACATCACGCGGTCGTAGCAGCATTTTACCTCAAACTTTTCTACTACACGATGCATAAATATGATTGTGCGCCGGGGAAAAGAATTGCACGTTTGATAGGGCGGGGGAGAATGCATGAAACATAAGCATACAAAGTGGATTGAGAAATTGCTCTGATAATTGTTTCGATGGATTTAAGGCACGAGTATTTCGACTCGGATATAAACCGTGTGTTTCATAAAACATATTTCCTCGGTATGATATTTTATGCGAATCTAAAAAAAAAAAAAGGAATAAAAATCTGCTCTTAACGAAGCTATTTCATTTTGATAGGAAGATTAAAAAGTGTGCGATGTCGCATAAACTATAATGCATTCACACGTGTCGCAATAGGTTGTGGCGTTTCTTTATGGGCGGGAACAAAAAGGCGCGGGAGGTTTTCGCGTTCCAGAAAAGTTGAAGCCTCCTCGAGAGGTCGGCAATGGCTAAGGTCGAAGAGAGAACCTGCATTTAACAGCCCCGTTAAACATTAACTGCCGCTCCGCAGTTTTCCCCATAACTCCGGGTTAACTTTGATTGCAGCTAACGGCCTCCAGGGATGCTGACTTTTAAAGGAGAATGCGAAGAGGAAAACTACGAACGGCCGGATGAAGCCGGAAGGAGAGGCAAAAGTGAAATAGAGAAAACGAAGAGGGGGAAAGAAGAAGCGGACAGAGAATCAAAGTACAAGAGTATAACTTCTTATAATTACTCGAATCTCAAGAGTTTAACTGCTGTTTAATTTCATTCGGCAATTAACCCCTCGCTTTATCAGCTTTCACAACAGCTTCCTTCTCTTTTTATATATCTCCCTCTCTCTCCACCTCTAACAACTTGCCTATTGCAGTCGGAATCTTCTTGGACCTCCATCGGCTCTATTCTTCTTATCAGCGATCCCACCTTTATCGCCGCTTCGTACAAAATGATTGCGCCGATAATGAATCTGCAAACGTCGGGGGCTCGTGTTTGCGAATATATTCGCGCCAACAAGTCCTTTTTCCCGCGCACGTTTGACTTTTCAAGATAATCATCCAGCCGAAAAACCAGTCAGCAGATTTCACCATTCATATTCAAACGTCGAATAATCAAGATTTCTTTATGATTGAACTATGCACGATTTGTTCCCATAAATTCTGATTCTTTTCATGATTAGATATATGTTTATATGGAAAAAAAATTTTTTTTTTAAAGTAAAAAGAAATGCAACGATAATTTTGTTTAATGTTTAGTAACAGTAAAAATTGTACGAAGAATTTTTAGAAATACATTGTATTTTAATGATTCTATTAAAAGTGTATTGTGACTTTTGCTACGTTTTTGCCTGAAATTGGAGCTTAATTTTTTCGTATTTTTTGTTATTTATTTGCATAGCCCGAGGTTTCGCTTTCATAATCCTGCAAGCAGAGACTTGCCGCCGAAATAATTGCAAAAGAACGAAAGCAAAATGTAAATTAAAACCCAGGCTACGGATGATTGCAGTTGACAACTAATGAGGCGTATAATGATTTTATCAGGGGATTGAAACCGTTCCGCTCGGTTTCTGTGCCGATTACTCGTAAATAACGAGCTGGTCAATCGATGATTACCTATTTTGAATGCCCCATCAATGTACCTGATGCATCTAAACCACTGCTTTTCATGTTTTCCAAAAATACATCCAAAACCTCATTGATGTTTCCATTAACGAAATTATTCTAAAAATTATTAAGTATTTTTTTTTTTTCGTTTCAACAAACACTTTTCCTTGAATTCATGAAAAAAGGAATAATTAGAAATTCGTTAATTTAACATCAATTGTGGTTATTCAGAACTAGTTGAACGAAGGGAAGGGGAACGTGTATATCAAACGCGAGGAGCACTTTAGTGGCACTCGTAGCGCGAGCTGCAATTTTGCAACTGCCTACAAACCTTGAGATACGAATTCTAGAGATGCGAATACATTTGGGGAATCACTTAACCTGCATCCTCTGTCTCTGTCACGCGATTCCATTTCATCTCGTCGCTACTCGCTCATTTTCTCTCCATCCCTATCCCACTCGTTCACTCTCCCTCCCTTCCTCTTCCCTTCTTCCTTTCTCTCTCTCTCTCTCTCTTTACCAAAATGATGCTTCACATGCTCCAACGTTGGACTCTGTGCGCTAGGATCTGGGGAGAATGATTATGATGAGGCTGGATAAAGGAGCAACAGGGAACGACGCGGAATGGCGGCGGAATCCTCTGCCACTTATTGCTGCAGCGAATTATTTGCATAAACAAATTTCACTCAGAGCGAATCTAACCCACTAGAGAGAAGGCCGTTCGCTCCTGTTACGTGGCGTGCTCTCGTAGCTGAAACCTCCATCCTTCACCCTCCGTTCCTGGATTCCCAGCGCAAGTTGCCGCTTTTGGAGAATAAATTATTCTCGGTTGCACATCCAAAACTCTACTTTTATCAGAGGCTAATTTTAATTACACCATCGTCCATAAAAGCCTCCACACGTTCCTTCAAAAATACTTATTTAATCACATTTCAGCTTGTTTTTAGATCACTTTCGTTTGTAATCAATTTCCTTTATTTTCCATGTTAATCAATGGATTATGTTAGAACATTTTTAAAATTCTTACCAATTTATCATCCTTTAAAAAATAATTGCAATTTTGAAATAAACCCATTAATGATCGTAAATTGATTAGCAATTGTTTTACCACAATTCAAAAGGAAATGTCCAACGTCACGAATGGAACGTAATTTTATTCGGCGACAATTGTATCGGTTTAAGTCTTATTGGATAAAGTCATAACGCTGAACCTATCCTACTGAGCCCCATCAGATAGGGAAATTGCCCAGCCGACAAGTCAAGTTGCGCATTTAACTCCCCTTCCCTCCCTGCCCCTCCTCCAACCCTCATTCTTTTCCACCGAGGCGAGACAAACGCTCTTCCTCGCGAAACACGCGGAAATTAATAAATTGCTCAAACTTGACTCTCGGAATAAAGGACTCTCATAAATCTCATTCCAAAGCCACCTAACGTTAAGTTTCTTTGCCGAAAGATCTTATTTCCGTCTGAAGGAGTATGCACGTAAAGCGGAAGAAGCAGGAAGGAACGGATCCTCGTCAGATTAAATTTGACGGCTTCGAATTTCCAGGGCGACTTTGATTGGGTCGTTACGCCGTAATGAGCATATATTTAATCGGAGATAAGACATGAAGAATTCATATTTAAAAAAAAATTAAAAATAAAAAAAAAAAAAAATTATGAAAAATAGAAGAAGAAGAAGAGTAAAGCGTAACATCGGTATAATTATCGCTTAATGGCGACGGTGTTGCGAAATGACCAGAGAGCGAATGGAATGGTGCCAGCCATCATTTACACCTTATCAAAGGGTCCTAATTGCATTTTTATCGGGATAAAAAATGAAGCGCGCATCCGACGCTTGCCCCATGTTCGTTCCGTTTGCTATCAACGCCATGATATTCCCAGGGAAGGCAGGGGTGGGTTTGGATGGTGTGTTCGGTCGGAACGCCGGGGCATGTAGCGTGGCACGAGCAAGGGCCGAACAAAAGGGGCGCGGGGGAGCCGGAGGGGGCGCAGGAAGTGGAATGAATAGCAACGAGAAACAAAAGCACCGGGTTACAAATGGCGTGTATTCGCGACGGCATTGTTTTAAATGGCTGTCAGACGCCTGGAATTTATCCCGTTTTGCGACGTGACAAGCGCTGTTAAATTTATTTATTCAACGCGAAAGCATACGCGCGCCATGGAATCGTCGAATAATTAGGCTAGGCGAGGTCTTAACGGGACAAAAGCATCGCGAAAGAATTTCAGCTTCTGTCGCGCTTTATTTCGACCAAAACACCGGAATGGCAAATAAGGCTTTGTTGTTTGGCTTTAATTAAGACTAAGGAACTTCTTTACCTCGAATTCGAGTGTAAATAAAAATGATAATTAGCCTAACAGATTAATGATCGATAAGGCGTTCAGGAGAATCGAGAATATAATTATTTTTTTTGCGAAGAGTTTGTAAAGTTTGTAATTTTTAGTTTTTTAAATTCTGAATAACGCTGCATACGAGGTATGAAGGATGTTTTGTCTCTCTGTCGCGCAGTTTTTCTGTTTCTGTCCTACAATTTGCACGGTAGCTGTTGATGTTTTATGCACAAGTTCGAGTGTTGCCGGGACATTACATTTTATAGCGGAAGACTGTAAACCTGTCGTATCACTGGGCTTCTCTTTCATAGCGAGCCTTGGTAAAAAAAAGGAGAAAAAAAAAAAAAAAAAAGGAATGTTCGGCCTGGGAGCGTGTCGAAGCCGGTGGTCAGTTTCGAGTAACGTTAATTCTTAATTTCTTAATTTCGAGCTCGCCATTAAGCAACGGTACCAGAAAGAGGTCTGTACCTTCCGGCCTAAGATGGCCTACGCCAATCGCGCGCTCCATTATCTTCATTCTCGACTGCAACGGATGAAAGTTGAAAGTTAAAAGAGAGCGCAATTAATCCTCGTCTCTCGCTCGCTACCCTACCCCGAACCCCCTTTATACCGTCCGCATTCATTTTTCAAGCAACATCGTCAGATACTCAACGTCGTCACAGCCTTAAATTTTACGTCATCTACTATAAATGGCTTTAGCACTGCGCGCGGAGGATTCAAAGAAATAGCCTGCGCTCTCGTTTAAATTAAAACAATGCGTTAAAAACTCTTACCATGATTATGAACGTGCGTCGAACAAGCATACATAAATATTCTCTCTTGTGTTCTAACTTTAAAATGAACTTCTTTAATGTGCACCAGACCCTACGGATACATACATGATCCGTAGGAAATCATTTTTTTTTGTACGTCAAGAGATTAAATTAAATCAATTAAATAATAATACAACTTTCACTGAGAAAAAAAGTTTGTATAAAAATTATGATACTTTATGGGAAAACAGTCAAAAAAATAAGGCTATGAGATTTTTACTATTCAGTGTGGTAAAAATTTCCTGAATCACAATAAAATTGTCTATAACTTACGCTAAATTTTATTATAATTCAGTAAATTTTTTACCATACTGTATAACAAACCTTATATCTTTGTCTGTTTTCTCAATAAATTATATATAAAATTAATTAACATAATTGACGATCCAAGTATGGAAGAATAAAGTTTCAAATTGGCGAAATTTCTGTGAGTACTTTATATTGAGCGCGGTTGTTTTATAAATAAAAATTTCTACAATTTTCAACGTATTACCTACTCGGGAAGGTTGCGTTAACAAAGTGGGAAATCAAGAAGTCGGTGTAAGTTTCCGGTGATCTTAAGTTCGTGAGCTTATCCATTTGCCACACACTCACATAGTCAGTCTATGTGGTCTGATGCAAACACGGATGTGCTCGCGCAAGTGCGGGCTCCATTACAGACATGAGTGCCAAGCAAAACCGTACGAGAGATACACCAGCACATGTAAACTCAAGCGATCGTATCTTGCAATGTGGGTCAAACGGGGCAAGGTAGCTCATCCTAGAAACGAGCGAAACTTTTCATTCAGCTGCACGAGACTTTTCGTTCGAGGTAAAACGCATGACTACTTCAGGAAAACGGACTAAAAAGGATTGATGCGAACGGTTATGTACTTCAAAAAAGACTCGCCTCGATAACACGGATCCGAGTCGCAGTACCTCTTTTCCAATACCAGAGACAGATTTTGGCACTGGCATTTTCAGATCACGAAAATGCCAACGAGAGAGTCTTTTGATGTCTACTCTCATCTTTTAAACCGAAAATGCAAATGTCTATTATGTTTCCTTAAAATTCAGATTATGATCGAATTGAAACGCTATATAAATAAAGTTGCATATATTGTGAAAGAAAATACTGTTTTTTTTTTAAATAATAATTTTAATTTCAATTTGTTAATTGTTAATAAATTGTAAATAGTAAATTTGATGTTTAACACAGAATTTCAACAGGAGCATTGTCTTCAAAGTCTCATGAAATTGCATGATAGTACGATGCTTAAATATAAGTATGCGGTTGTGTGAATCCATGATATATCGGGGTCATTCTCTTGTTACCAACCTTTTGAGTATATTCGAACTGGTATGAGAAATTTGAGGTTTAGAGCATCTTAGAAGCATATTCCCTTGACTTAACAAACTGCCTCTCAGAGTATGACGCAACGATAAAGGAGGAAAGTGACATAAGTTCAAGAGATGGAGCAGGACAGTAGATGAGAGCATATACTGCTATACTGACCACGATATTACCTATCCACAAACTATTCGCTGGAGCTTAGAAACTGCAATAAATTTCAAAATCGATCCATTACGGCAGAAAGTACTTTCGCAAATTCGAGGAAATTGCAATCTCGCATATCTCGCAATTAAACAGATTTTAAATTGATGCCACGAGGTTATCCAACACGAGAGCTTAAAATCCCTTTCCTAATATGTGATGTACTGCGTCTTAATTAAATGAAACGATTAAGGGATCTTCACGGTTAGGGGAATTAAGAAACATCGTTTCGTTCTAATTAAAGTAAAATAAATAAAAGTGAAATCGTATTGTGAATTTACGAGAGAAATACTTTTCCCAGACGTTACAGACAAGCATTTATTTTTTATTTTTGAGTACTCACCGGTCCAAACTGTTCGAAGTAATTTTTGACGTCTTCCAGCGTCGTTGGCGCTGATAAACCGCCAACGAATATCTTTTTAGTTCGCGTCACCATCTGTAACAAATAACAAGAGTAGATGTACTATGTTACTTTTGGATCAACATAGTGGGGGAAATTGCAATGATTGGTAGAATGATGTGGGTAATAAGCAAAAGAGAAAGGTGGTGGGGAAATGTGGGCGTTGTGGGTTTAATTGTGGGAGGTGTGAAAATGGTGGAAATGAAAATGGTGGGTTAATAAGCAAATGAGAAAGGTGATGGAGGAAAAGTGGGCGTTGTGGGTTAAATTGTGGG
>JABFQA010000657.1:0-17839 GCA_022817065.1 Probaryconus sp. ZL-2020 | reverse complement strand
AAGTGCATTGACACACATATATCAGATTACCAAGACGCTCTGACTGGCAAGCATAATTAAAGGAGATCGTTGCATTTGCACTCAAAAGTATTTCGCTAAAGAAATCTGAATCTCTAGATAAAATATTACAAAGCCATACATCGTCTTTAAATTATGATAATTAAATAGAACACAAAAGTGAGTTGAAATCTACTTGCAAAGCCAATCAAACGTCAACACATTTATTTCTAATCGCTTTTCAATTTTAATCACTAATTATAAGATTCGTTATATTTATATTTGTATCACTTATCCATTTTAGTTATAATAAATACCATTACTATTAATCATTTAAATATACCTGTTTACAAAGAAAAAACAAAAAAATAAATCTATAAATTAATGAAGTTTGATGTGCACCAATAAAGTGTTAATTAATAGTAACTATATACTTTTGTGTTAAATAATTTAATCACAAATTACATTTAATTTCAGAATATTGCAGTTATGTCCGTTGTTATGCAATCAAAATCAACTGAAGCATATAAAGCTGTTTTAAAATTTTTCGACGAAATAACAGCTTTCAGTGTAAAGTCCATAACGACAGACTTCGAACTCGCTATAGCCAATGCAGCTAGATCTGTTTTTACAAATATACAAGTTGAAAAATGTTATTTTCACTGCTGTCAAGTACGTATCTCCATAGAAATATGTTTTCTTATGAAACTATTTTCCTTTTATATATATTAATTACTTTTATACTTTTAAAAGTTTACATTTTTTAAAAATTTGAAGATTTGAAGACTACATCTTCGAAGAAAAGTACAAGTTTCTTACAGTGAAAGGCTCTAAGAGACTTAAGATTCATTTCAAAGTATCAAGTGACACGGTAGTTGTCACGACGAGCCAAGGTTTAAACGAGGTTTAAACCACGGCACCGTGGGACACACCGTGTACCATTTAATCTTGTAAAAATAAAATGTTACTAATTAATCCTTTGTTGGTAAATTTATGAGGAATTTTTTATATAGGATGATAACCACGTGACGTTATAAAAACACGAGAAGGATAACAAAAAACAATTCACTGACAAAGGGTTAAACAAAATTTTTTTTATGTAATGTTAAATTATATTGAAATTTTTAGGAAGACGAATTAACATCTTCCACATTCACATCGATTCTTTGTACAGTAAGAAATTATGTTGAACCTCCATTTCATTATAATTTATGCAGTTAACATCCGTGAAGGGGTACAGCAAATTATCGGTGGAGGGTAGAATGAAATACAGTTCCAGAATTAAACTATTCAAATTTCATATGAATATACAAACGAAGTGTTCAACAATACCATTGTTATATTTAAAAATATATTAAGGTAAAGTGCCCAGTTTCGGTCAGGCGACCAGTTAAGGTCGCTTCCATTGGAGAGACAGTGACAGATAATGCATTTCAAATGGAGTGACTGTAAGTGGGTCAGGTTAACTCACATGACCGTAACTGGGTACTTTACCTTATTTATAAAGAAATCAATAGATTAGTATTAATATGATTTTTACATTGCAGGCTGTTGTTAAGAATTGGAAAAAATTGGCATTCCAAAGCTAATAAAAAAATTAAAGAAAGTCAAAGATAAAGTAAGTGGTACATTGATATTTTTTTATTTCATATATTGTATGTATTGTACATGTATAAATTCATAAAATAATATGTAAGTCATATATTTAACATATTAACGTCTAGGCAGAATAAAATTCTATTTCACAAAAGTTGTGAAAAATATTTTATTTCAGAAACTGTACATGAACTAACTTTTCTTAAGTAGAATATTATTTCACTCATTCGTCAATGTATTATAGTAACAATGAAATTAAATTTTAAATTATTATCTTTTACAGAATACTCAGCATATAATCTTTGAGCTTCAGCAGATTAAAAAACAATTTTTTAGTATACCATTATTACCTGAAACAAAATTGAAAGATGGATTTTTTTTATTACAGAAAGTAATAAAAGAATTGATTCCTAATAATTGTATGAAAAATTTGAAACTTTTGCAAGAAAAATTAAAAACGTTTATCACGTATTTTAACAACAATTGGATACGAAAATATAAATATAGCTGCTATAGGAAGGTGGAACGAACAGATAATAAATTGGAATCGTTTCATAAAGTATACAACCACAGACTTCCAAAAAATGGTGATGTAAAACATTTTATGCGTAAGTAGATATTATACATAGGGCAAAGTGTCCTACGATGTAACATTTTATTAAACTATTTATTGCTGTATAAATGTGTAAAATGAAGAATTCAATTATAGGATAATCTTCCATTTTATCAATAATTTTTACAAATATCTTTAAAGTATTTATATTTATTATTCTCAATAGGTAAATATACACTTCTTATGCAGAAAATGTATATCAAATTGCAACAAGCAAAATGCGATGACACTGCAAACGTTATGAAATTTGATGAAAAAATAGAATTATTATGGAACCAGTTGGACAATAATGAAATTAGTATTGGAAAATTTCTTAAATGTGCAGCAAATACAAAATTTGTAATAAAAAAATCACGAATGGGTTAGTAATTATATATTATTTCTCCTTATAATAAGCTATATAATTTTCTTTCTATATAATTATAGAATTATAATACAACGTAGTAAGGGAGAGTGTCCTACAATCGAACACCTAACCTAACACATCCATACTGCAGTAAACTGTGGATTCGTTCGGTTGGGTGTTCGATTGTACGGCACTCTCCCCTACTTAGTTATAATAATATATTCCAAATTATATATTAACAATAAAATAATGTTTCATTATAGGTGCCCAGTCTTCAGAATCAAGTTTTGCAGAAACATTATCTTCGAAAAAAAAAAGAAAAAGAACTTAAGAGAATGCGTAATCGAGAAAGGCAAGATTAATTACTGAATAATCCTTTAATATTTATGATGTAGCAAAATATACAACTGCAATAATATATTGCCATTATATTTATAACTTATAACGTAACTGAAATGTAATTGCTTTTTTAGACAAATTGATCAACTGCTCAATATCAACTGGATGAACAAGGGAGAAATCAGAAGAAATCGAAAACAAATATTTCAGGAACAACAAAACATAAAAAAATAAAAATGATTATACTATTAAATAATAATTTTTAAGTATAATAAAATATGATTGTTGATAGAAATCAATTATTTGTATATCCCTTTAAATTCTTGTACTATCCAATTTTTAAAAAAGTGATGACCTTTCTGTTAACTGCACTTGTCACGCCTATAACTTCCAATGGATCCAGTAATATCACAAATAATTGTTTGCTTTCAGTTATTAATACAATTATGTATTCTGAATTAATGAAGGTCATTAATAATACATAATTGTATTAATTAATTAACCCGTTGTCTTCATCTTTTTTATTTTCTTATAGAAACTAAAAAAAACTTTTTATTATAATTTAAAATGTGGTTATTAGATGAAAAATCATATTTTGGGTGTTTATAAATTTTTTTTTAATTTGCGAAAAATCGCAAAAATTTGCATATAAACTTCGCAATAGTTATATAGTTATCTTTTTTATCAAAATTATCATTTAGAAATATCCCATTGTATAGAATTACAAAATCATTTCTATAAAATCATGGTCACTGTAGTGACCATAAAAAGACAATGGGTTAATTAATTAATTGTAGATATAATATTTTACGAATTTCGATATGAACCTTAATTCTATGAAATGACGATTAGGTTAAAAACGAAACTACAATTCTTTTTTTTTGCAAAAAAAAAATATGCGAACACGGAACGGTATTCAAAAGGATAGAATGAAAGGCAACAGTTATATTTTGCGACAAAATGTTGCAAATTGAAGCACTTATTTATTTTTTTTATTATAATTTTTTTGCAAACAAAAATATTTGCGAACACGGCACGTCGTGGGAAACGGTGAATTATGAATGAGATTAAAGTTTCATAAAATTTCATTAGGAATTCGATTACTTCAGACAAGTAATAATTGCTTTCAATTCTGAAATTTTTTTTCAGTTTTAATTAGCTTAAACCCTTCTGAGTTTTGTCACTTCGGTTAGCAATTTTGGTTAGCTGAAACCCTCTGAGTTTTCTGACTTCTGTTAGCAATTATAGTTAGCTACAATTGCAGAAACAACTTTTTTTTCCAAAAAAAATTTTTTTTTACAAAAAAGAACTTTTTTTTACAAAAAAAAAAGAACATTAAAAAAAAGACACGCGAACACGGCACGGTACTTAAAAGGATAGAATGAAAGGCAATAGTTACATTTTGCGACAAAATCTTGCAAATTGAAGCACTTATTTTTTTTTAATTATAATTTTTTTTTGTAATCACAAATATTTGCGAACACGGCAAGTCGTAGGGAACGGTGAATTATGAATAAGATTAAAATTTCATAAAATTTCATTAGGAATTAGATTACTTCAGACAAGTAATAATAGCTTTCAATTCTGAAATATTTTTTCAATTTTATTTAGCTTAAACCCTTCCGTGTTTTGTCACTTCGGTTAGCAATTTTAGTTAGCTGAAACCCTCTGGGTTTTGCGACTTCGGTTAGCAATTATACTTAGCTGCAATTACAAAAAAAAAAGAACTTTTTTTTTACAAAAAAAAAACAATTTTTTTACAAAAAAACATGCGTATACTGAACGATAATGAAAAGGATAGAATGAAAGGCAACAGTTACATTTTGCGTCAAAATCTTGCAAATTGAAGCACTTATTTTTTTTATGATAATTTTTTGCAAAAAAAATATTTGCGAACACGGCAAATTGTGAAGAATTGATAATTATTAATGCGATTTAAGTTTTATAAAATTTCATTAGGAATTCGATTACTTGAGATAATTAATAATTGCTTTTAATTCTGAAACATTTTTATTTTTGCAAAAAACTAATATGCGAATTCGGTATATTGTAAAAAACAGTGATTCACAGTGATACCGTTTAAACGGTACTTAATTCTTTTTTGAATTCGATTACTTAAGTTTATTAATATTTTTTCATTTCTAACAATTTCATTTTTTTGCACAAATATCATGCGAACACGAAACGGTGTTTAAAAGGATAGACTGAAAGATAACAGTTACATTTTGCTTCATAATCTTGCAAATTCAATTACTGAATTTTATTAATTATTTTGTTTTCATTATAATTTTTTTTTTCTGCAAACAAGAATATTTGCGAACACGGCAAGTTCTGGGGAATGGTGTATTTTGAATGAGATTTTTATGTCATAAAATTTCATTAAAAATTCGATTACTTGAGATAATTAATAATTACTTTTAATTCTGAAACATTTTTATTCTTTCGGGAGTGTAAGCGGTGTCTGTATGCGAAAAAGGGCTGTTAAGATCTAAAAAAGGGTCGAAAGAGCTTTTAAAGGTTTGCAGTACATTCAGGGCGTCGAGCTTTATTTTTTGCCGAAAAAGGGCTACGAAGGGCCGAAACGGGCTTAAAAGGGCCTTTGAAGGTTCGCAGTACCTTCAGTGCTTCGTGCTTTATTGACTAGCGGAAAAGGGTTATAAAGGGCCAAAAAGGTCGAAAAGGGCTCGATTGACACTGTGGGGCCTGTAATGACCCTTCGATTAAATAAAGTACATTTTTGAGCCCTTTGGCGAAATTCTGGCACAAGGAATAACGGAGAATGGCCTTTTAATTCGAAATTGTTGAACATTATTTATTATTTAATAATTAATAACTTGTTTTTAATTATTATTATTATTATTATTATTATTATTATTATTATTATTCAATAATTATTGTTTATAATAATAATTGTGAATTATAATAATTAATATGATCGTTTTTTTAAGTTGGTACCATTGCTTGGTATTGTATTATGCGCATTGTAAATGGGACCTAAGTGTAGATATATCGTTTTTCGCTGGGATATTTTTCGCTGAGATACACCCTCCCTGAATTTCACGTTTCAAACATTTTTAAATTATTCCGTGTAATTTAAACATTGACTGATGCGCCATCCAACGGGAAAAATTGGCGATGGAATAGGCAAATGATGACGTCATATACGTCAATGTTTTTAATGAAAATGACATTTTTTGAAATGTCATAGATTTTAAGAATTTTTTTTATAAAATCTGAAGACTTAGGAGCCTTTTTCAAGGGAGATATATATAAGGTAATATCTAAATAATATAAATAAAATAAAAAAATTGACATCGGAAAAAGAAATATTCCGATGTAGATTAATTAAACTTATGTTCGGGTTATGTTTTTATGTCATTTTGTCATGGCAGGCGTAATATACGTTCGCTAAGAAACGTATACGGCTACGAAAAAAATCTTGCCGCAACGTTTCTAGCGAACGTCTTGATACCCTGAAAAATGCCTGTAAATACACATCTATCTGCTGAGCTAGCTATAAGTCCTATTTTTTCGAAGAACTTTGTTATCTTTTCATTCCAGCATCGACCGGACTGTTTAAGACCGTATAACGACTTATTTAGCTTCAGAACAAAACCAGGGGGAACACTCAGTCCATCGGGGACCCGCATATATATCGTTTCTTGAAGGTCACTATTCAAATATGCGGTGCTTACATCGAATTGGATTGAGTTTAATTTCTCGCGAGCTGCTATTGCAATGAGAATGCGCACCGATTCGAAACGAACTACCGGAGAAAAGATTTCGTCAGAATCTATACCGATTTTCTGGGTAAATCCTTGAGCACACAATCGTGCTTTGTACCGTTCTGAATCTTGCCCCCTGTCTTTTATTCTGAACACCCATTTGAACCCTATAGGTTTTCGTCCTTCTGGTAATTTGACAACGCTCCAAGTTTCATTTTTGTCATGAGCGTTAAGCTCCTCTCTGATCGCTTGCTTCCACATATTTGATTTTTCGCTATTAACAGCCTCTGTAAAGGAGTTCGGTTCATCCTGAAAAACGATGTTTGCGTGATACCAGTCAGGCTCACTTATTTTCGAACGATCGCGCAACGTATAACGAGGAACTGGCAATTCCTGTTCAAGTACAGGAGGTTCCAAATTAGAACCCGGTCTTTCGTGTTCAATCAAATTTTCGCGCGCGGGTGTCTGAGGATCATCAGGTTGCGCGTTGTTTAATTCATCGTCTCGCTGCTCTCTGATTTCCTCAACACGACGTACTTGTTCGTCGCCTAGTCGTTCTTCAGGATTACTGTCAAAAGATATAAGATTGCTATCTTCCTCAAGGTCATCTACCTTTTTATCATTGAAAACAACGTTTCTAGTAATTGTAATTCGACCGGTACGCGGATTAAACAATCTATAATTACTAGACTCATTTTCATAGCCTACCAAAATTAATTTTTCGGATTTCGCGTCCCATTTCTTTCGTGCAGCATCGGGTATAAGGGCGTATGATGAGCATCCGAATGTGCGTATGTGCGACAAGTCTGGTTTCTTCTTTGACCATAATTCGAAAGGGGTGACCGAATCCGAACGCGAGCCTAGTGTTCTATTTAGTACGTATACGGCTGTGTTGACGGCTTCAGCCCAGAGTCGCGTTTCGAGATTTTTGGATAACAACATCGTCCTCGCGCTCTCGACTATTGTTCTCATTTCGCGCTCCGCGCGTCCATTTTGCTCGGGCGTGTATGATGCAGAAGTCCAAAGCTTTATACCCTTACTCTCAAGTAAACCTTTAACGAGTTTGTTTTGGAATTCTGTCCCATTGTCCGCACGTACTATTTTGACATCCTGGCGAAATTGATTCTTTACGTGTTCTAAATATTTCTTTAAAGCCTCGAAAGTATCGTTTTTATGTTTCAAGAAAAACACGCTGCGGAACCCTGACGATTCATCTTTGCATAGTAGGAAAAATCTCGCTCCTCCGACGGACGGAGTCTGCATCGGACCACACAAGTCGCAGTGCACAATTTCACCCGGAACTGTGTTACGTTTGTCATTGCGTTTATCAAATGGTTTTTTAGCTTGCTTACCGATTGGACAATTTTCACAAAAGAAATCTTTTTTATCAGACGAAGACATGCCGGAGACGGCGCTGCCGTTCAACATCTTTTGAAGCGTATTTTTATTAACGTGGCCCAAACGTTCATGCCACGTCTTCAGCGAGGCAGCGTAATTAACTGTACATTGAACTTCGGATATCATCAACATACGTATTAAATTATTCTTTTGTTTAACGCCTTGCGCGATTGGGACCTTGTCTTTTGTGAAAATTTGGACATTTTTGTCATCGAAGATGATTGTTTGTTCACGCGACATACAAACGCCGGTTGATAAAAGATTCTTCTCAAGGGATGGTACATATAAAACGTCATTAATTTCTCCTTGGTAACAATTTCCATTAACTAATCTTTTAATCAAAATCTTTCCGAATCCCTTTATCTCGCGTCTCGATCCGTCGCCAAGAAATACATATTCGTTTTGACGCAGTTCAAACTCGGCAAACCATTCTCTACGACAACTGACATGGCGTGAAGCGCCGCTGTCGAGAAGCCAGACATTTTTTTCATCTGTTTCAACAAAGAATTCAGGATGATGTGAAGTCATCAAAACATCTGGGGACTCGTTTTTAATATCGTTAACTGAAACCACGAAAGCACTGAAATTCATTGAGCTCTGGCTTCCCGATTTATCATTTTTATCAGAATCGGTGAATTTAGGATTAGATTTATTATCGCGTTTTTTGCGTCTACAATATTTTTCAATATGACCGGGCGTTTTACAATAGTTACATTTGGTACCTTTTTTTCGATGGTGTGAACTGCTGTCTGCGCTTTGACGCGCGTCCCTGGTTGGCTGCTTGGAAATGCTGAGCGTGGTGAGGGCGCTGGCTACATCGTCCATGTTTGTCATGCGGGTTTCCTCACGTAGAAGTCGCTCACGTAGATTCTCGAGAGTTTGGTCGGCTGCTGGAACGCTGTCCCAAGCTGAGATGAAGGCGTGAAATTTCGCTGGTAGAGTACCAATGATCTTGGCCATAATCATTACATCAGACACACGCTCATCAATGTCTTTCAGTTGAGAAGCAATGTTTTCCACTTTGGCAACGTGCTGAGCGATGGAGTCGCCTGTTGCCATGCGAAACTCGTGGAATTTTGTCGTGAGGGCTAATTAATTTGTAGCACTTTTCTGTTCGTGAATGGTCGATAGCTTGGTCCACATGGCGTTAGATGATGTACAAGTCAGGAGACAGTCGAGTTGCGGGTATTCCATGGCACACGAGAGGATGCACATTGCCTTTGCATCTCTCTTGATCCAGGTTTTTCTAGCTTCCGCATTGCCTTCTTCTTCGGCCGGCTGAGGTTGAGTACCATTAACTATACCCAGAAGGTCGTTAGAAATAAAGATTGTCCTCATTTGGAATTTCCAGAGCTGGAAATTCTGGCCGTTGAACTTTGTAACGTTTTTGAGATCAAAGGTGTCCGACATTTTGGTTCGGTCACAAAACTGCCACGTGGAAACTTTTCAACGTAAAATTTAATTGTTTACTGCGATTTACTGTTCGCGTTTTCTATCGAGGTACTAAGAGAAGTCTTATTTAAAACTCTGGGCCCATAACCTGTTGGAAAAAAGGTTTTTGGCAAAGACACGCACAAAATAAGACTTATATGAAAGAGCTTTATTTTAATAATAATAAGTGCTACACATTCGCTGGTGCGTATGAATCTGAAAAAGAAGAAGTAAGGGCACATGCCCAGTACGCATGTCAGCCCCACTCTAATACAAAAACTTAATATCATTCATGATTTACAAACATAACTAAAATGATACGAAAAACAAAATTAAATTATTTCAACAATGGTAAACCGAGGATCACTGTAAATCGCAAAATAATTAATTCGCATGTTGAATTTTTATCTGCATCAGCATCATCTTGAAGTATTTTTATTTTAAATTAGATTATGAGTGAGTCACTTTGTTTATTTTATTGTACAAATATAAATGCATGTAAAAAGTATGTATGAAAAATAAATTATTTTTGTGTTGTATTTTTATTATTTTGTGTTTGTACTTATATTTTTACCCCAGAAAAGTATTTTTAATTTATTGTATATTATGTAGAGATGATTAAGAAAATCAAGATTTCAAATCATTGAACAAAAGAATATATTCAAAAATGACAGATTAGCAATTTTACCAACCATTTTTATAACCATATCATGTCGTGAGTCAAGTTTAAATCAAAATATTATTATAACTTTTTTTTTTATTTTTAAATATTATTTAAACTTATATAATCAATGAAAAAAATAATAAACAATTTTTCATAATGATTTTTTTAATTATTGAATGCATTTAATTTAATAAATAGTCATTAATTTCACTAGCATCTGTCACGGCTATTCCACTTTAATTGCAAATACCCTATCGTTTGTAATATATTGGGAATTTAACAATGTACTTTTCCCAGTGCATATGTTAACATGTTTTGGATTTATTAAACAATATAGAAATGAAATAATAAATCAATATTTAAGAAAATTATATATATATTCTTTATCAGTATATTTTTACATAATGTTAAATTTAATTACAGTGGAACTTCGATAATTCGAACGTTAATAATTTGAAAACCTTGATTATTTATGAGTAACTATAAATCCCTTGAACTTCCTATTAATGCTAATACAAAAAATATGCGATAATTTGAATTTTATCTTGATAATTGGAATTTTATTTGGAAATTAACAAAAATTAACAAAAATTAACAAAAATGAATAAACAATAATAGTAAATTTTTAAAAAATGTTATAAATATACTTTCTCTCAGTTCAAGAAACTCGAATTTTCGTGTAAAAAAACTAGCATATTAATATTATCAGATGATAAACAGCTTCTTTTGGCATTTACGATGTGCCCTGCTGCTGAAAAAACTCTTTCGGATGGTATCGATGTGGCAGGAACTGCAAGAATTTTCCTCGCAATTTCAGCAATTTGAGGAAATCGTTTTTCATTATCTCGCCACCAATGTAATGGATCAGTTGTATGAGGAACGTTTGGTTCATTTAAATAATTATTTAATTGTTCTGTGATATCATTTCTATCACTTTCTGATAAGATAGAATCTGACTTGAATAAATAATTTAAGGCTGCTTCCTTTTGCATTGTAAGATTACTTTTCTTTCTCACTAAAGTATTGAAACGTTTTAATTTTTTAATTATACAAGTATCGGCCCTTCCCCCACTACGTTATATCATATCACTGTGTAGACTTACCGATTATTTATGTGTGATTATCGAGTTGTCAAATGGAAGGAGGTTTTAGGAGGGCATTCGAATGAAAATTTGACACGAACTAATTTCTGTTTAATTATGATTCTATTCTTTATCTTTTATTTCCTTATCTTATTTATAAACTGGTTCTGACCCATACAATTCTAGAGAGGATCAATCTAAATACTTTTATCAAATATATTCTAGGTTTGATGCAATATTATATTCAACTTAATTTTGGTTTTTAATTGGCTGCTATACAATGGTGAAATTTTCAATAATGATCCGTCGCGCTTATTTGAAGTCAACCGGCTCCTCGATATCTACGTACGACCTAAAACACAGTAAATGTAAAAAAAGAAAATAGGCAAACGAAGGAAATATAAATCTTGCTAATGAAGTCGTGGAGCCGGATCCGCGCCTCTACCACAGGCAGAGCACGCCTCACCCAAGTTTGGACTTGATTTAGGGCTTTGCAGCTCTTCCAGAAGAAGACACTGCAGTATCCAATGCACCAAAGGACGATGTAGGATATGGTAGCACGAGCGTCAGTGGCGTCTGCAGAGCAGACGTCGCGTCTACTCGTTGGGAGGTGGGTGACGCGGGCGCCGACCCGAGAGAATATCTCGGGTGCTTTGCCTTTCGCCGGGAGCCAGGAAAGCCTCGTAGCAAGCTCACGACTTACGAGTCGGCTCTCCAAGACGGGTATCTTCTCCGACGCTGTACAGTCGCTGTATATACGCGGTCCCCCCATATTCTCCCACTCCATACACTGCCCATGAGGTGGGGATATCTCCTCCCACCATTCTTTAGCATCTTATCATGAATGCTTCAGTATTAAGGTTTAACTCTTCTAATAACTCTTCTAAGTTATGAATTACTGCAGCTTTAGTGTTTTCAGATTCGTATGATAAATTAGAATACCTTGGATCTGTAAATAATAATAAATTTTTTTAATTCTAAAATGGAAATTATAATAAATATATCATTTGTTTTACACGCTATGAAAACTAAATTACAAAGCTATCCCAAGAGAACCTCAATGTTCAATGAATGTTCATATTAGGTTTTCTATTGACGTTAATAATTTTCATTAAACATACATACACGAAACATTCATAAACGTTCTATGAACATTCAATGAACGTACAATTGTGCGCCCCAAAAATGGTTCACGGATCGTTCATGGAAGCGATTCTGAAAGCTGATGAAACTTTCATGGAACGTTCAATGAACGTTCAATGAACGTTTATTGAATTAAATGATATGTTAAAAACTTTTAAAGGAATATTCAACGTAGATTAATTAATAATCTATATTTTTTTAATACGATAAAGATTAAATAAAAATTATTACTTCTATATTTTTTAACTCGTTTAGGTTCTCTTGGGGAAGCAATTGAAAGTGCCACCCTGGCAAATAATGTTTTCTTTTAATCATAATGCAATGACTATACTTGTTTTAACCCTTAACTTCATTGGCTGCCATATATGGCACATATAATATTATTAATATTTTAATTAATTAGATGATATTTTTATTTTAAATTATATTCACTAAGAACTAGATTTCTATGATTGATAATAAAATTCTTATAACTTTTACACAACCTAAAAAATATAATATTTAATAAAATTGTTAAAATTAAAAATAATGATAATAAATAATTTTTATCTACATATTAAATATAGTTTTGAAGTTTCATAGAATTTTAAAGATTTTTTAAGAGTCATGCAGTTAAGGATTAATCATTTTTATTCTAAATCTTTACCTAAAATTTCAGCTAATAAAACACAAGATATTTTGCCATTTGGCTCTGTGTCAATGAAACGATTGCGTAGCTCATCAGTAACAATTTCTTTAAATTCTTTTATCATTGAGTTATCATGATCGCTGAGTTGAAGAAAGTTATTGATGATGCGAAATATAATAGGCCTAGTCATTGATACGGTAATACCATTTTCCGCAGACATTAGTGTTGTTGCAGCATCAAAAGGTTTCAGTAATTTTGCTAATGTTTCTACGTTAGACCAAACCTCGATTGTTAGTTTTAATTCTGCTTTACTTGACAATGACTTATCATTGTAAACTTTGATTATTGCTTCTTTTTGTTCCGTCAATCTGTCAAGCATTAAGTATGTTGAATTAAACCTAGTAGGACACGATTGTATCAATTTATGTTTTGGTAAATTTAATTCTGTTTGACTCTGGAGTAAAGCATTCGTTGCTAAATTCGAATGTTTAAAATGACCAACTGTATTTGAAGCTTTATTAACTAATATACTTATGTTTTCAGTATGTAAAGCTCTATTTAATCCAACTTGAATTGTATGGGCAAAGCAAGGAACATCAGAAGCGTCAGTTTTGACGTTACGAACAGCAGCAGTAATATTCCTTGCATTATCGTGAACAATACTGATTATTTTCCTATCAATATTCCATTTTTTGAAAGTTTTTTCCATGAATTCCTGTAAATTAACAGCAGTATGTCGCCCTTCATGTTCCGAAGTATCTAATGTAAATGATTCCATATTCCAGTTTTTACTAATGGTGTGTGCTGTCATAGTAACATACGATTTTGTTGCCTTTGAACTCCAAGCATCGGTAGTAATAGCAATTGCTTCCGCAGATTTTAATTTATCCTCTAATTTTTTTTTCCCTTCTTCGTATAAGTTTATGATTCTATTTCCAATAACAGTTTTACTTGGAACATTGTATCCTGGGACAATATATTTCATCAAGTCTCGAAATCCTTTATGTTCACTAAAACTAATTGGAAGCATACCATACGAAATCATTTTCGTAATTAAGTTCGTAATTGTTTCTTCATCGAGTGTACAGGATTTTAAACCCACTAGTTTTCCTTTTTTCTTTTTTGGTGGCACAAGCTTAGATTGTTTAGATTGATTAGAAACTAACTCATCTACACTGTCTATTTCTTCTTCTGAACTACAAAATTAAAATAAAAATATATTAAAAAAATAAAACATCTATTTAAAAAAATAATTTATAAATTAGAAAATATAATTTATGTAATATACTGTGTCTATCAAAAGTCTGAACTTTTTTTATTACATTCGAACCTGGAAAAATGAGATCATATGAGAAGGAAATTTCTATATCTGAGAATAATTTGTTCTCAGCATTTATGCATACAAATACCTCCATAAGTGAGACATTCAAACTTTTTTTAGTTAGACTGATAATGTTCCATTTTTATAAATAATTTTAATATGTATGATATTATGAACTAATGTAATGTAAAGTGTAATCTTTATTGCATATTTTTTAGCAATAATCTTCACAAAACATCTACAGTTTAAATTTGCAAAAATATTTTACCCAAAGAATCTTTAAAAATCATTTCGTTTAAATAATGTTTATATAAATCTGTGGCTTGAAGGAAAAACGAGTTAACTCCATTTTTTTGAAAATTGAGTTTTCACCAAATTGAAAATGTTTGTCAACAAAATTACCATATTTTACAGCCGAAATTACAAAAATATCTTTAATTTCAAAATTACAATGCTATTTAGTTTGATCATATACATAAAAGATAATGTTAAATATAAACTAAAATCGTCTTTTTCTCAAAATTAACGAAAATGGAGTTAACTAGTTTTTCCTTCAAGCCACAGATTTAGTTTTATTTCATTCATTCTATTACTTCTTAATTAATAAATAAAAAACATCATTAATTACCTTCGATAATTTTTTGAGATAAATGTCTATATAATGTTTCAAAATCATGAGTTATTGTGTACATTAATCGGTTTACCGATTTACCATGTTTCTGAAAAGGGTCACAACAATATCTTTCTTTTTGTACATAACATAACAAAAATCTTTTCTCATGATTTGAACAAATAAATTGTAGATCACTCACTCCACTTCTTTGTTGCAATAAGAATAATTCCCTTTCAGAATACATAGAAATAGTTTTAAATTCATCTTCTTTGGAGCATTGAGTTTTAATACCCAATAAGCACGTTTTTATCTCTGCCATTGTTAACTATTTATTTTTTAATTTCCACTTTGTTTTGTAAAAATCCAA
Source organism: Probaryconus sp. ZL-2020 (assembly GCA_022817065.1). Classification (NCBI taxonomy): domain Eukaryota; kingdom Metazoa; phylum Arthropoda; class Insecta; order Hymenoptera; family Scelionidae; genus Probaryconus; species Probaryconus sp. ZL-2020. The sequence continues at coordinate 2,576 of JABFQA010000657.1, read as the reverse complement.
AAAGAAACAGTAAAAAGGTTAATTTAAAATTAAATTGATAGTTCAATGAAAACAGAAACAATGAAAACAGAGCTACATAGAGTTGTCACAAGGTAGAGGGACAGGAAAGATTCAGCTTATTAGTAATCTATATTTATATGTTTTTATGTTTTCAGTAACATTTCTTTTTTATTTTGGGCTAGGACTACACTGGAAAATAGCCAATGCTACATCAGCATTGAACCAATGCTAAATTCAACCAATGTAAAATTAAAAAAAAAAAACAAATGGAATATTGTATGTTTACTTTTTTTTCCATCTTTGTTAGTTTTCAATGTTTATATACTTTTGTCTTTTACCAATGGAAAAAAGTGGTGACAATTTAATTGTAAAAATGGCAACAATTATAATAATTTATGCAATATAATTAAATACTTCAAGTGCCGTATGCTGTCTAACGAAAGAATCATTAATTCTGTAATTTAACTTTTAATGTATGCCATTTTTGAAAATCAAAAAACGCTACCTTGAATTTTTTATATGTATTAGTGGACATTTTTCCGAATAATTTAAGCTATAGAAAATCAAAATCGGAGATGGAGTTTTTGAGAAATTAATTTTTAAACATTTAGTTTATTTTATTTACTTTTCCCTGCAACTGGCTTTATACATTTATTTAAATGGGTCAAAAACTTGATTAGTTATCGTAAAATAGTATATGAGAACCAGTAGCAACCTCATATAAACCAGATTTCGAAAAAAATAATGATTTTTAACTAAAACAATGCTTTTCCCACATACAGGCGACAATTATCCCAAATAATAGGCTATTTCTCAATATAATAAATCCATTAATAATTTAATCAAATTATTGACATATTTCGCATTTTTTTCGATAAAATAAAACGATTTTTAACGTTATTTATCAAGTTTAAGATGGTCATGTTTTTTTGTCCGATTTGATGTGGAATGACCCTTTAGTAAATTAATATTCATATTAATTAAATTAAGTAAATACTAATAAAGTAAAGAAATTCTTGCAATAAAGATAGGAAACAATTGTATCAATTAAATTTCTGTTTCTATACCATGCTGAAATATTAATAAGTAGCCTTTTACAATTGCCCCAATTTCTTTAATGCGATGATTTATACAAGTAAACATTTACGAATAATTAAAAATTTATTATGATTAAATTTATAGAGACATATTGGACGAAATATATGGATAACTAATGTTCAATTTGAAAATGTGGAATTCAAAAAACCTGGAATAGCAGTTCGACAGTTAGCAAGACTGTTATATGGAGTTAATACTTGGATAGAAAGCACTCCGACGGGTAAGACTAAACCAAGAAAGAATATGGACAGGACAGAAAACCAAGCTTTAATGACAAAATTAAACGAATGTAAAATGAATGCTTTGATGGGTACGCAAAATGAAATGAATCATTGAATGATGTCTAAATAGTCATATTGTTTTACTAGTGCGGAAAGTTGGTGAATGCAGTACGAGTGTGAGTTAGAGGCACGAGTACACATTCACCAAAATTCCGGACGAGTGCAACATATTTTTTGCAACGAGTGCGAGATAATGGTCATTTTATGAAATATTTTCAGTACCGAAAGTACAAAATTGCAGAAGAGTACAGAAAACCAGTACAGGAAGTTTTCACTTTCTGTACTCTTCTGCAATTTTGTAATTTTGGTACTGAAAACAATAAAGAAAATGGCTGTTTTCGAGCACAAATGCAAAAATGTCATTGCTTATCCTCGATTATAGCATTAAAATAAATTACTTATTAATGTAAAAGAAATTAACATGTATTACAACTATTACAGACTTTACAACATACTTATTATCAACAAAAATTGTATTTGGACAGGGATAAGAAAAAAAAATACATTTATTGCAAGAGTACCGGATATAGTTGGACATTTGTGCAATGAGTTACGTTTTGAAGCAGCAGGAAAAATAAGACAAAAACGTAAGCAAAATTCGACAGAAAAAAAAATTGAAGATCAAGTTTGCCGACAGAAATAAAATATACAAAAGCACAAAATAAAATGCAAAAAGATGAAATATTAAAAACAAGACAGAACAATAGAGACGTTTTTGAATTTAATGAATGGGATAATGTCGATGAAATTGAAAATGCCAGCCCTTATGAAAATGACATCAAATGATGACAATGACCCATGATTTGAATGATTACAATTTAACGTTATACATTCATGGAAAAAAGTCAAGGGTAGAGGTTACTCCTAAAGCAGTAACAAACTCCGTTAGCATAGTGTAATGATTCATTTATTAAGAAACGGAATGGTTACGCCTAATACAAGCACTCAGTACCTCTGTTGCAAGCACCCAGTGCTCCTAACGCTGACAATTTTTCATTTAGCATAATTATTGCTTGTAAACCAAGTAATAGTTACTACTACTAAACTTTTTTCCGTGTTTAATTATAAATAATAATATATGAAAATTATATATTTAATTTAGATTTTTCATAAAAAATATTATAATATTTTATATGATTTCATTGAAATGAATTAAGAAATTTCATAACAGCCTATAATAATTATTCATTTCATGTA
>JABFQA010000656.1:0-17840 GCA_022817065.1 Probaryconus sp. ZL-2020 | reverse complement strand
ATGTTTCTTTTTTTTTTTTTTTTGTATAGTAAAAATATAATACTGGTAACTATTTGAGTTGTTTACTTTGTTCAATTTAATGTTTAAATATTAGATATCGGATTTATTTGCATGCAAAATCTATCCATAAATATGATTTACCACATTTGATTAAGAACAAAATATTGTATGTAAAATCCTTTCAAAATACAGTACTGAAGTGCATCTCGAGATTTTCTTCTGGAAACGTTGAAAATATCTAGCAAAATTTTACAGAGGTATTTTCAACATTATTCATGCACACTGTTTGTGAAAAATTGTGTTTAGTCAAAAAAAGTAATTTTGTAGAAAATGACATAACATATTCTTTATGACGTGCCAATACATTGAATAAAATTGCAATATTTCATATTTTAGCAATTTATATTAACTTTGCAAAATCGATTAATAAAGGTTTCATATAATTTAGTTAATTATTGCTCACATAATTTCAAATCAAATTTCTTAAGAAGCAAATCTGTTGGTTCACCTTAATGACGACTGGAAAAACTGCCTTGATTTTCGCAAAACTGACCTTATTGAGCAACCGACCGCGAAACGATCTTCAGAAGATATGAAGCCTTAATTATAAAGAATACCATTAATCATCTTTTCGAGCAGCTGAACGATTTCACGCTTGAGTTTGCACGACGTTACTTGCACTTTGAGTAAATATATTAATGTATTTTTTTGTTGGACTATTAATGATAAATAGTTGTTAAACTATTACGTACATCGTGTCATAAAATATGCATTCACAGATAATCCCATACTGCTGGAATCAAATTCTAAAAGCTTAATAAAAAAATGCAGATTGACCAATTAAAAAATCGTCCGACAATTTTAACAAACGATATTATTTATCATGAATATACATTTTTGCAATTCATTGTAAATAACATTTTTTACAAAAAGATTGTTGCCATTGCAAATATAATAATTCAGATAGTTGAAATGTCTTCATCTTCAAAGCGCGTCTTGAAATGGTTAAAAAAGCCCTGAAAAATGAAGTCTTTTTCATTTGCATATCGCCCGGCGCCATCTGTTTTAGATTTGCTTTTAGGCATATAGATTTTTTTGCCGGCTTCAGAGACTCTCCGTCTCTGTGCTACTTTTCTGCAACTCGTGTGACGCGTCAAAAGAACCGTGCTAGTTCTAGATGTTGGTGCGGAATAAAAAAAAAAAAATGACGAAGAATTGGTAGGCAAGAGAATCCAAGGCAGTAAATAATATAAAAAAATGGACTACTTTCGAAAATGAGTTGCGGAGGAGCCGAAAGCCATCGAGCTGTTTTACGCGTTGCACTTTGTTGTGCCAGGCGACGCACTTGTTTCCCCCATTTGAGCCCGCGCTCCAGCTCTCGAGTGACGCTTTCTTCTTCGTTCACCCCTTTAAATCTTTTCCAGCGTTCATGTTCGACGGTGCGTGCCAAGCTCATCATCGTATCATTCTGCTCAACTTTTGACGATCCACTGTGAACGAACCATTTGAGTTATATTGTTATGTCGCGCTCTTCGTAAATTCGAACACAATGATAAGCCACTTGAAAATGGTTTATTGAGATGAAAATTATCAAATTTCTTATCGATGTTATACAGAAGATTTCATTTAACATTCAATTGAAAAGAATTAGATAGAAGAAATATATATATAAAAAATAAATAAAACTTGGTCGCGTCTTTAAATATGAAAGAAAATATCGATTTTCTTCTAACGGAAATTTAATGCATAAAAACATTCGCGTTAACATTAAATTTCCCTAATGTGTATACATTAACTTTAAAAAAGACGACATAAACATTTTGCAGATATTTTCAGTCTGTTTATTGAAAGGCAGTAAAACCTCGCCATTGTCAGAGGGAATATAACAAGTTAGCGTCACAATTCTCTCATTTTGTTATGTACGCATTAAGTAAACATATATGATAATGAGTTCATTAATACAGCTTAAAATCAGTAATGTAATATAAACTTTTGCTGTTGTAACTTTTAACGACTTGCGCTGCGTGGTTTTGTATATAATTCCAAACTCAATCGCAATAATGTATTTGTCATTGCTATTACACGACTCCGCGTTAAATAGTTCCGCCAACTAGTGAGATTCATTGTCGCGTGGAATGACTCGTCGAAAAGTATTCGTTGTTAAAGTTGAGAAAAAAAAAAAAAAATGTTCACTCCAAAACAAGCGAATTGCACGACGTACGAAACGTTTGTCAACAACTTTTAATTATATAACTTACAACCCACCGGTTACTTTAAACTTGCGGTTTTATCTGCAACAACATAATGCAAGTTTTACGCAGAACTAATGTTGCTTAACAACGCGTATATCCTTTGTTTGCAAGTTTTGGATTTTCGTAACCGAATATTGATTAATATTACAGTCGAAGAGTTTTATGAGAAAATATTACTCGACAGAAAACTATCAACGAAAATGATAACCGACGTTTCATCTTTCAAATCTTAATGAAATTTTGTTAAAAGTATATTTAGCATAAAGCGAATTTCCTAGATATTTAGATAAAATGTAGGAATTAATTGCACCGAACTTTGTACGTGAAATATTGCCAGATACTTTTTACGGCATATTAAAAACGTTATTTGAGATTTCAACAGTGCTTATGATCGATATTAATTACTGAAATTGAAGTGGTAACAACTGAAACCTGAGGAATACTTGTGCTTACCGCGCAGCACACTTAAAATCATCAATTATAGAAACGTTCATTTGCCAATTACAATAATTTTTAACCCAGTCGAATAAGTCAACTTTGATCACAATTATGGAGTTGTTCAATTAGCTCGTATACCATTTTTCAATGTCAATGTGTGTACCTAATTGCCATTGCTTGTGGATGAAGAATAATTTTCATTTTTTATACTCCAGAGGAGGGTCTCTCTCTCTCTCTGTGTGTGTATCGATAAAAAATTATGCTCGACGATGAATGCGAGTGAGGTTGATTGAAATATTCGAAAACATTTTTCGACAGTTTTATATGGTCACTGTTATTGTGACGACTGCCATTGTTATTTCAATCTCTGATAGCGTTGGAGTTAAAATAAGAAGGAAATGAAACAGGAATTAAAAAAGACGATGAATTTTGTCTGACCAAAAAAAGTCACTTATTTTCCTCATTAAAAAACTGACGAAATTCTTCTGCAGAAATCATTCTTCCTCATTCTTCTTTGACGTCTGACTAAAACGATGTTACATCACTTATTTTATCCTCATTAAGATTTTAAGTTCTACACTAAAAAAAAAAGAATTGTAAATTTTGCCATAATTTCTAGCCTACCAAACATATATAAATAATTACGTAGAAATTTGCAATACTTTATAGTAAACATTTCTGTAAATATAATAAATTTGACAATAAATGTAGAAATGTTTACTATAAATTATTCCATATTTCTATATAATTTTTTTTTATATGTTTGGTATGCAAAAATGTATGTATGCAAAAATGTTAAGTGTAATAAAATATCGGACATTAAAATATTAAAGTAAGGAATAATTAAAAAAAATCAGAGCGACTGGAAAAGTAAAACGTAGCCTATGCAAAGTGACTGCTATTTGAATAACCTTTGGGTATTCGGAAGTTGATGGAACTATCGCCAGTATCAGAGGCGTAATTCTTCTTTTTGTGTTCATTGTTCTCCCTCATTTTGCATAGCTCTTCGTCGCACGTTGCCCCTATTCTGGCGTCGCATTGTAGTTGCCATTCGGGGGGGTAGGTAGTGTGATTTGTGTCGAGGGGTGTGGCGACGAAGTTAGCTGCTGAGGGTAACAGCGGCAAGGGTAGATAGTTTACGAGGCCGGCAGACAGCTACATATTTGACTCAATGTACAGGCACTGCGATGGAAACGGCTTCGACGAGAAAGTGTAATGTTACCAGAGCCCATGAAGATTAATTTACAGGTTATTTCAATAATATGTTTTTCCATAGTCGTAAAGGGAGAAACTATTATTCGACACGAAAAGGGTTCGCGTTATTTTCAACACTGAATCAATACAAAAGTCATAGGCTGTAAAACACAATTCGATTGTTCGAAATCAAATGGCCAAATATTTTCATAATTTAGCTTACCGTGGTTATTTTTACACGTGACATTGATAAATATTTTAGCATACAATTTCTTTCTTAAACTTGCTACAAAATTGGAGAATTTCGAATTTCATGCGAACATCAAACTTTCATTCATCTGAATATTGAATATTTTAAAGTTTTGACCAAGAAGGTCTGTGAAAAGACGGATGTAAAATAAGGATGAATGTACTGGATATGAGGAGGAAATGTGACCGGATAGAAATACGTACACACCGTACGACCTGTGATATATGTTGCATTATACGAGTCTCAATATATTTTGTTAATATGTTTTATATGTTTCCACGATAAATCATCTAAAGTTATTTAACATATATTATTTTTTCGAATTACGACCGAAAGGGATGGAAAAAATATAAAGCTTTGGTACATTTGTTATCCTTGTCAAAATTAAGTTTGCAATGTTTTTTTTTTGCGCGTCAGGCAATGATCGGGTTTATAAAAGGATTAAATATTGAAAAAATACAATTTGTTCTGAAAAATACAAAATGGATTGGAGCAAAAATGAATTTGTTCTTTGTACGAAACGAACGATTTTTTCGATAGCCATTGACTGCATGAAATAATGACTATTAAACTGCCAGTGAACTTTTTAATTTTCTAAATTAAGATTTGGGAATAAAAACTCATCAATTGTTCCGCTGAATTGGATTGAAATTAATTTTTACGTTGTTCCATTTAATCACGTATTGTACAAGAGCAAAGAACGACGAAAAAGGAACGTTAATTAATATACACACATCTTGGGAACTAATTTTAACAAATATTGAAATAACAATGCCGTTGATTAAGTTGTTCGTAATGATATTTAATGATAAACTAAATGCAGTGAATTTAGCAGTGCATTTGGTGGAGCAATTATTCGATTAGGTGTTACAAACACTATTACAATCTGATCAGGCTGTGATAATGATACATTTTGCCTGATCAGAGTCGGACATTAGACCTGATAGAATTTCCACCCGGGTTCAAGCTGGCAATAGAGTCGAAACAATGATTCATTACAATACGCTAGACTAACAGAAAATTAGTTATTTTCGTTCTGCCTACTCTGTTTGCTAATTAAAATCATTTTGGAACAACATTTGTTAACGATATAGTATATTCGTTTGTGAAAAACTCTTATTGTGGCTATTTTGTGCGATTGTAAGCAATGTAATTAATTTGTTCGATCAGTAAAAATAAATTGCAAAATTTTCATTGTTACAAAAATTTAATTTCTAAAAGAAAATCACAATTAATATTTCGCAAAGTGAAATTGTGAAATTAATAAATGGCCTTCAGTAATTTATAAATAATTAAAAGTTCAGGTGAGAAATGTTTGATATAAAAATGAGCATGAGCACTATTTATAATGTTTGTTGTAACGACGGATCTTTGATGTTGGCGTAGACGTTGTAAGGGCACTACATTTTATTTCATCTTTGCAATGGCCATTTCGCACAAAATGGTTGCTTTAAACAAGTATCTTATAGCGGAACTCTTGTATCTTGAGAGAAAATTGAATTCAAAGCTCTTTGATGAAATACGCTTCAGTATACCATAGGCTAGCGACACGCAATAACATGAAAGGATAAAACAAGACCGTACAAAAAAATTGCCGCGGTTAAAAACAGTTCTATCGTTGATAAATTTAATTTCCGAAAATCCTTTAGTTGTAACAAGTTTTCAAGCGAAACCGCTTTAACTTCAGTTCCCATAAAAATAAGCAGGGAATTAGGATCAACAGTGGTTAAATTTCTTGATTGCAACTTATAACTTTCCGTAAGAATGTTTCCCGGTATTATCAGTAATCGCGAACTTTGTTTGCTCGCTATTATTAAGTTCTGCACTTGCCGAGCACGAATTTTCTTTAATATATATAATTCATCTTTATTTATAAATGAGCAAACAGGAGCACGAGTCTACTGTACACAAAACTTTCTTGTACCATCCGAAGTTTGCCATCTTTCTTTATTATTATTATTATTTTTTTTTTTTTTAATAAATTAACTTGCTCGTTTTCTACTGCAACTTGCTCTAATCTTTCACGCAATTGTTACAGCAAATATTTACCTCGCAAAAAAAGGACGTAGTTAATCAATTTTGAAACTACGATTATTATTACCCAACGAACGTTGATATAAAAGTTATTAAAATTTAACCTGATTTTTATGACTAAACGTAATTTATTTTAAGGAAATTAAATCACTTCGATTGAATGCTGCAAACTTTTCGTTGCAATCATCGCGTACTTTTCGTTAATTTGTAGAGTTGATTATTCCGTTGGAATTAGATTTTTGCAGTCGAGTCGAATATCACTTCCTTTAATTTTAAACTTTAATCTCGAAAAGAAAAGTGAAAAAGTTGAATGACATTTACGGAATCGATCTTCGACAATAGCTTCTCGAAAGGTTTTGAAGGTTTCAGATATGATCCGGGATAAAATGCACTCGATGGTGAGCGAGATAAGAACCGGGAACAGTTCGTGTCGGACAAAAAGTTAAGAGAATGCTTATACGTTATAGAAAGTAGCGTTGGGATGGGCCAAGAATAAACGAGCAAAGGGCATGAAATGATTGGATGTATGCGTAGGTATCGAGCGACATGAAAAGCTTTTGGTAATGGGATCGTGCTATAGCACGAGCTAGAGTGCCAGACGTTTTGCATGCAAGAAAGGTCTAGGACAAGTCGAGACTGTAGACCTTCTTACTAAAGTGCAAGGGTTTACCGCCGCCCTTGCTTTCTCTCGAGACATCGCGCACTTTCCGTGCGAAACAACCATAAACGAAGCAAAATGGCGAGTTATGTAACGATTTTTTCAAAGTCTTGTAATTCATTTCGCATAAAATTGCTTTAATATTTGAAATTGCTCGAAAAGCTCTGAGCTTTTAATAACAAATTTTTAATGATCGCATGAAATTTGTATTTATTTTTTACACTTAAATATCATGTGTGATTATAAACTTTGATTGCAAACAATTGATGTTGTATTAATGTCTGATCATCGTTTGGTCAAAAATTAGTCGAACAAATAAAATTGAGATTGAAATAATAAGGCATTCAATATTTCAGTACATTGTTTCCGCGTTATTGATTTTTTGTTCATTTCTCGTTACAATGTTATTGAAGAAGTACAAAGTGGAAAATGAATTCTCTGTTGCATAAGATAATAATAATAATAATAATAATAATAATAATAATAATTGTTATTAATATTGTAAAAATTCTGTTGCCGTTTCAATGCGTTTTTAAAAATAAAAATATTACATTTCATATTATTCAAACGCATTTGCGTACAACGCTCCATGTTCTGTTCTGAAAATTATTATCATTTTATTCAATAATATCCTATTTATACAAATGCGAAATAAATGAAATATGAAAAGTATGAAAGTATCCAGAATATCGAATGTACGATATCTAATTACGTAGAAACTGTTCTCGAGGAAAATAATAAATTACTAAACGTACGTATCTGTTGATTTGTTACTTATCTCTTATTGGTCCGTAATGTGATATCGAACAAACAAGAACTTGTTAGTTTTCAATAGCAACACAATGTACGTTTTCTCGATACGTAAACACAGTAAACATTTATTTTGCAAGAAAAGTTACATAGAGAAATTATTAAATGAGGGTAAGTGTACAAACACAAAATAGTTCGCGACAAACGTGTAAAGATAAACAGAGTTTTGAAGGTTTACAGTGATGATCCTTGAAACCAACATGCGCGTGACACAACGTTATATTTCTGAAGACGACGTCCACTTGTGACAGTCTCTCAATTGAACAATGCTAATCGAAACAGAAATTTATATACGAAAGGAAAGCCCTCACACTAAAAGAAGAGGTGTTTGTTAAGCTCTCTATGTACCAACTTTGATATTTTCACGAATGCCTCGAAGCAACGTTACGTTTATTTCAAGAAGAAATGCAAATCATCAACTGCAAAGTACCTGTCATGTTTCCTCTAATGGCGCGACTAATGAATTAATAATGCCAATATCACTGAAGGTGACGTGAAAAGTGGGGAATACAGAAAGAATCGCATTTCATGACAGGAGTCAATTTACGTCTGAGCTCGAGTGTTGAAAATAAGCCAACTGCGATGCCTTGAATGAGAAAATTAGGAAATCCTAATGGAATTAAACAGGACGATGCAAAAACTTGGAAAGTCATCAAGCAGGACGTAATAGATAACGATGCTGCTTCGTTGAAATTTGGTGTTTTAATTTTACGTTGTAGTTAGTTGTTTTAACAACGGCGTGTTTTTATGTCTTAATTAAATAAAAAGAATCCAGGCCATGGATTATGAAATCTGACAGAAAATTTACGAACTTTTGATGATGCCGAAAGTTTGCGTGTACAATAAATGAAGAGATCCCTTTCAATTCTCTACGAGATTCAGAAATTATATTGTTCAGAAATTCTGTTTATCAGCGTTATACGACGTTAAAATGAAAAACGAACAAAAGATTAATTTCAAAATTTACACGACGTTTTTTTTTTTTTTTTTTTTTTCTGAAAGGCACCTGTTTGTCTTTCAACAATTAATAACATAAAACTAACAGACTGATATAAATCCCCAGATGGAAACACGAATGTCTGGGCAATAAAGAATTCAATTGCGCCAACCAATTCCTTAGTCCCTCAAACCTCACGATCATACCAAAAATCCATTCTTACTTGATCCCTATAATATCCATGAAACATTAACGAAGCAATTTCCGATCCAACAACAACTGAAATTTCTACGTTCTCCCCCAAATGAAAGCTTTAAGACCTAACCGAGCTCAAGCCCAATAACCACAATTTACAAGAATAATCAATGCCCACCCAGTTATTCATTATCAATGTATGATCACAAGGTTGTCGGGTCCCACGAAAAAGGGGAATACGCAGGAAGTCGATCGCCAAACGCCGTCGGTTCAATCACGTGGAGGTTTTCTTCCTCTCTTCTTCAGTCTTTGCCGACTACAGACTCATTCGACGAGCGCCCCTCGTCCCGCGAGATTCCGTCTTTTGGTTCTTCCTCCCTTCGTGGCAAACGAGCGTGCTCTCCCACGCAATCAGGAATTCGATCGGAGAGGCGTAGTTTCGCCAGTCGCCGGTGCCGTTCTGTGGCGCTGGTTTTGCCAGGCGGTCTGTATAAACACAACGACCGTGCGTCTCTCTTTCTCTCCACCCCCGACCCGACTGCCCCACCAACCCCTATCGCCGTCCTCGTCGAGCCCTGTGTCGACGCGTCACCCTCTCATTCTACGCCATTGAAGGTGGTGGACCTGCGCGAGAACCACTGTCAGATATCCGTGAAGCTTCTGCAAGGTTGTTGGTGTTGGTCGGCCAGGCGGTTGGAGGGTGGATATCGTCCGCAAGTCGTGCGTTCACCCCGCATCGCGACGACAGGGCGTCGTTCGTTCCGTTGCCGAGACCCAGCGTCTCAGAGAACAGTGCTCGACGAACAGAACAACAAAAAGCATCCGGCACTTTCCGGACGCGAAAGTGCGTCGACGCCGGGACCGATTCAAGGGGGAAACAGTTGGCGTAAGAGACGCGCGAAAATCGCGCCCTTGACAGACCCCAAGGGACCCCGTATTGCGCCCAGTGCACAGTGCCGTAACACGTGCTCGAGCCGGATGCTGTGTCACCGCATGGTCCCTCCATACCTTCGGGTCAGCCTGACCTCGTGTTACTCGGGGCCCTCACGTGGTCGACTCTGGTGAAGTGTCGCTCTGGTGTTTCGTGTTAATCAGGAGGGGGAAAAAATAATGTCACTTTACTTTGTAATCAGTGTGCTGACGGAGAGGAAGTGAGTGGTGCTGGTCAGGGCATGGTCATTGAAAATCGATCGACGTGATTAAAAGAGGGTAGAGCTTTTAAGTGATAACGTGCCACTGTTTGTGCTTAACTGTGCTTAACGAGTGCTTTTTGGTAGTGTCCTGGATTCAGTGGCAGAGAGATACGGGATCAGAAATTGTCTGCGGCCAAGGTATCGGTCAAGTTTTTTTTCTTTTCTTTTTTCCGTTGAATGAGAAGAAGCTTGCCCTTCTTCTTTCTCGGAGCACCCTGTACTTTCCTGCTCGTTTATCAAATCGGAGGCCCAAGTCGCGTCTAGCGAAAGCGATGATAAACAGGATATGTGAAATTGCTCGCAGACTTGCCTCCGCAGAATGGGAAGATGGACGTTTTTTACACGCGGATTTGGCCCGTTCATTCATCACACTTTATACTTCGCGTTTCTTGGGTTGGCGATAAATTTTGTATTTCTAACTGTGCCCATGTGAGGGGATCTCGGCAGATGGGTGGGGTTTTCGATGAGTCATTGATAAGCTGATTTCGCTGTTAAATGATCTATCTCTAGGTCTATATTGTATAGTTAATATTATGGTTTGGTGATAACGTTAAATTTTGATTATAATTTAAATGGTTATTATTCCAATTAAGAACAGGTATTTGGAAAACGATCGCTATCCATGTGCTTTCAAATAGATTCCAGGCGTTACCGTGTTAATGATATTGTAAGGATTAAAATATGAATTATGAACGGGATCATCCAATCCTAAGGCCAATAATTTATATGGCAATCCTTGCGATCACAGACCTAAATTGAAATTTCAAAAATTATCGCGTTGGCCGTAACAAATTCCTGTCGAAATTTATTGGCGACCGTGTTCCAGTTTCTAAGGCAAACATTTGATCCGAGAGAATCTCAGAAGGGAGAAAGTCTGATGTTCCAAACGCGCTTTTAATGAACATTACGCAATCGATAAAAATGTCAACTCAATTTAAGTAATGCTACGGCATGCAAGAGTACTCGACTAAAAGGATATTCAGAAATAGGTCGCTTATTTAATGCGCTTCCGGAACGAAATTAGAACGGCAATAATAATCCACTAAACAAGTTAATTCGCAAGATGAACAAGTGCGTGGATTCATTAACTCTAACGAGTTTAAGGGTTGACGTGAAAACGCGATTTCATCGTCTGGACTTTTGTTCTGTGCTCTTCATTTTTTGTTTTTTTTTTTTTTTTTTTTTTTTTTTCGTTTAAGTGCTTTAGCCTGGCGCAATTTCGATAATTGCTCTCCTGAAGCTCGGATTATTTTTATTGTCCCTCCTCGTTTTGCGATAAAAAAAGTGCCGCTATTAATTTTTCCCTTAGACTACATGTAAAGAGGATAATTGTTAGATTTACAGTTATTGTTGTATCGATGCTTCGGATACTACGTGACGGCGTAATCATCGTTAAATCTAGTTTACGATGTACCAAAGGGAGTTGCACCATTTCAGTTGCGCCTTTATGAGTGCAACTCGAGTGCGTTCTCTCTTTTAAATGCATCGCGACGTAAATCATGCTGCCACTGTAGCATGCGTCGCTTTACTGGCTTACATGATTTTATAAATCCGGACCGACTAACTGTTCGCTGTAAACTTAAAGGTGAACTTGAGGGAGGTTGCCATTCCTGTAAATTATTTTCAAAGTTAAGGTTAAGGGGTTGCGGACATTATATGATGGACTGTGCCTTTGAATAGAACTTAGCTGTGTGTTAAAGTAATGTCGTCGTCTCTAAAAGTCTTCAGAAAACAATTGAATTCGTTAGAAATCAATTCGAGAACAAAATTCCGAATTCAGTTTATTCATCTAAAAAAAAATGATTTCCACTGGTTGAAGTTCGTTCAGATAAGAAGGCAATTTTAATTTCTGCTGGGTTTGAAATGAAGTAAGATGAAGTGGGGCTATTCCGGACACATAACTGAAGGCAGGGTTTTTCAGGGAAGATGCATTTTTTAAACGGTGGTCTCGAAAAATTTATGGAGGATAATTTTAGAGTTTATCTTTAATCCATTTAACAGTTTAAAGTAAGTGTTGTATTTATGGAGATAGATCGTGTGTCTTAAATCAAGATAATTTATATTGTAAGTGAATTGAATTAAGGTTTCTTAGTTCAGTAGAGTAGTACTTTGAATTAAGATAGCGTAACGATTGTCTTTATTATAATACGGAATTGCGTTCGATTATTGAAATTGTATCGAACCATAATTATAATCACGGTTTAGGATAATGATTGTAGGAAATAAAGAAACATTGAAAGAATGTAATTTTGTTATGAACATGAATTATTCAATGTAGAATATTTTTTTTATTATCTGAAAATGAAATGTTTATGCATTTTTGTTTCGTCGCATAAATGGATACAAACAAATCAATAAGTTCGAATCTAAATTTATTACGAAAACTGTTATTATTCAGGAGAACAATTTCAGAATTATTTGCGTATTTTTTGTTAAATGTAATGAATGAAATTAATTTGATATCGGAACGAATATTAAACGAGGAAATTACAATATCGATTTACGTCAATTACACGGTTTCTTATTACACGTGTTGTAAGCGACCTTTTTCACCTGATTTACCGAATAAACACGCTTACAATGGATTCCCCTAATTATCGTTATTTGATATTAATTACTATTTTTTCATATAATTATTATCGGAGCATTTTACGCGTTATGTTAATGAAACAAATTTAACACAGATTACGCCAATTTGTAAGAATATTATACATTTGGTAGCGGAGGTTGAAAACTTGCAACAACAATATCAGTTCTTTCAAAGTGTTTTTGCCGACTTGAAACACAACCGGACCTACTTAGCACGTTTCAGATAATCTGCAGCATGAACTGCTACACTATAATTTAGAGTCAAGTTGAACTTAATTAAGACACTTGTAAAACAGAATTATTCTATATAAATTTCATCAATTTTTTTATGGACAAATGATAAGATCATTTCTAAAAGACTAATATTATTTTTAGTGTAGTTACTGAAAAAAATATTGTCTATATGTTCAAGGTTTCTTATCGATTTCCGTAATGTATCCTGCAGATTATATAATAATCTTTAAAGTGGACTAAATTTTTCTTCCTCGACCCACAAAAACAATTTACCATTTTTATGCGATCAGCGAATTTTGTTATTTTTTGATCTCTGGATTTAATATGAAAAGCCATTTTTCTTTTAATACAGCATTATGAGTGGTTGGAAAGTAGACTCCAAGATAAAATATAGCATTCTACACAAAATGAAATTATTTTATTGGTTTTATAGAAAAAAAACGAAAAAAAAAAAAAAAACTGATTCATGGTTGATAAAATTTTCAATAACGTCCAGTCAAAATTAATCGTGTTTTGAATTAGTTGAATGGAAGTTGTTCAAATGTTGAATTTTGACAGGTGAAATTAACTTTTGTTCCTTTGCTTTGAATCACAGCAAATAATGATTGCTGATTAGATTGTTACATGAGCATTTCCATATACCGTTGTTTGGATAAATTGTGTCTAGAAGCTGTCTGTAAAGTATACAGAGATCTGACAGAAACGCGAAGCTTGTATTTGCGAGCATGAAACTAACTCGGAGAGCGTTGACGCGTTCAATTAAGTACCCCGAGGATTAGGTCCTTCCTTTGCTTTCTGAGGTTACCAGATGAAAATGGCGGGGCGTCTTGAAATTTACCCATTCATATTCCGGATTGCCGAAATCCTCGACTCTTAATGAAGGCTATTTATAGTCCATGACAAAACACTGATTTGTTGGGCAACGGCGTGTCCGCGCGATGCTTCCAAAATTACTTCAATGTTTCCCGAAGTGAAGTCTCCAAGGAAGGCTTTCTCAAAATTAATAAGAGGATTTTCGCATATTAGGGAGTAATTTGACTAGAGGAATTTTGTTGTTTCAGGAAGATAACACAAGTATGGAGGACGAAGAAATATTATTTTGGGGAATTTAATTAAAAATCCTCTGCAACAATTTTAGAATATTTTGAAGATCTTTCAGTGAAATCATCCTGATGAATCTTTTCTTAGATACTTTTCCTCGATAAACCTCATCTATAATATTCCAAAGACTGTGCTTCTAAAGTGTTCTTCACAAATCTCTTCACAAAAACTCACACCTTTAAGACTTTTCTAGACGATCATCCAAGATATAGTTTATTGAAGATTCTCTTCTTGAAATCTGAACGGTCTTCTGATGTGATATTCCATTCAGACATGTACATCAATCTTGTACATATTTCTAAATTTTTTGTTCGTCTCGTTTGGCTAATAAATGTCTGTTCATTGTAATGAATATTAATTGAGCTTTAGATTTATCTATTTGTAATACAACAGGTATCAAGTATCAGACAATACGATATCCCATTGGACCACAAAATAGAGTTAATATCCAATGAGTTTTCAAGTGCAAATTCGTATATCGATTTCTATAAACGCATTAGATTAACAGAAATGCAGTGTGAATCTTGAACAGCTTATCCTAAACCTGCGTGCGTTGGTAATTTCGAGCCGATCCACTAACCCCGTAAAGGCAGTTGGTGAGGAACCTAAGTTGGTTTGTCATTAAGGAATATGTCGGCAAAATTGATTAGGTTTAATTGAAGCCTCGACTGATAATGCTTCCGGTCAGAAACCATCTGCTGATCGGAGTATCATAATTTACATTGTTCTAATAATTAGATGGTTACACGATATTGATGATATAAATTGAAATTGATTATTAATCGTTATTTAATCTTCGAAATTAATATTAAGCTTCAAGTTGTAGGATAATTTTTATTTTGAAATACGAACGAACGCGCGGTCCTCGACTTCAGCATTCTTCGTAAAAACTTGACGAAAAAGTTTAATTCGTGTGACTTTTTGGGACGTGTGAAGTTGATGCAGAATTGATTCGCGGAAATGGCTTTTATATTTAATGACCGAGTTAAAAACCTGACTTCCTCCTTTCAAGTGAACGCGAAAATCAAGTTAAAACCGCCTTTTCATCGTTTTCTGCATTTAAGAAAATTGTTGTTCAGTTCAACAATTCAGTATTTATATTTAAAAAAAATATATTGTCGTATTTCATTTTGATGATAAACACATTTTCATAAACGTCTTGTACAAAAAATAGCAATTCAGTCAGCTGTAATTTAACAGTAAATGAATTTTGCAGAAAATAACTTAATTATTAGTTTTGTAAAATGAAATTCATATCGTAGGAAGTATTGAATAATTTTGAATGTTTAAGCGAATCATCAACACTGAAATCTAATATTTGTGGAATTGTCAGAATACGTAAATGTTAGTTCATATAAACAGGATATGTAGGGAGTAAAGAAACAAAACCCTTTCAATAACAGAAAGACAATTACCGCATGAATGTATGGTGGTTTGTCAGGCAGCTTATCTGTTGTATATTGTGTGCATCTGTTGGTTTTGCTTAGTCGCAGTTGCTGTTACAATAGATAGCAGTAAGCATAGAAAGTAATTATGATACGTTTGTGCATGATTTTCCACGATGCGAGGAAAACAAAATTCCATTTATTTATTCAACACTTTCAGTTCATAGATGAACTTGTGTTATTATTTTTCAACCAGATAACCGCAATATCGATTAAGTCAAGTTTTCAACACAGTTAGACATTTCGTTCATTCATTGTCGAAGTAACTGTCATCATTCTTCAATATTCTTCATGAAATAACAAAAGGTTTGATAAACAAATCAATCTAATTTTCCCTATGAATTTCATAATCATCATTAATAATTTAATAATTCATAATCCCATTTCATATGCTCTATTCAATACATAATGCATTAATAATAACTATTTGAAATGGCTATAAATTATAGTTAACTCAACTCCATTCAATCACACAACATGGTAAACTTCGTACGCGGATTAATATAACATAAGCACTTGTCGGAATGATGCAGTCCTTGCAACTACAGCAAAGTCTCGTTTATTTTAAGGTTGCAGCATAAACAAAGTGTTTATCTTGAGTGAAGAGCAACTGGAGCACTATGCCTCTTATACTTGAACCCACTCGATGGTTAACACTCTTTTATTGGTTCGGCTTGAACCCAGAGCTTTGTTTAATTTTTCGTCATCGTCAGTAATTTCATTCAATCTCTTCTCAATTGAATAAAAAAAAAAAAAAAAAAAAAACGTTTTTATTAGTTACATTTTAACGGTTAAATAACCACGTTATCACATTTGCAGCAGGAACATTGTTACACACAAGTTGCTAATGAAATTGTGATTTCTCCAACGTTGGGAATTTTGAAACGCGTGTAGTAATTGTTAAACCAGATTTATTATAAAGTGGAAACTGAATAACCGTCCTACATTTATTGAAATGTAAAAAATATTGAAATATTGAAATATTGTACATTTTTAATCAATCTGCATCTCTTAAATCATAAAATTCGGTTGAATATTCAAATGCATAGAAATCGGTTAAAATAATGTTCTATTTTTGTGATGTATTTATTTAAACTGGGTAGACAAAAATTCGGATAGAAAAATAACTCTTTTATTTGAAACAATGTACGTTAGTTGTATAACTCAGTATTCCATTATTTTTTTATAGACAGAGTTTTTGAAAATGACTTTTGTTTTTCGTTTCATTGTATTATATACATATATATTCCATTGCAAATAACGCGCCGCTAAAATTTTGCGTTTTGATTTTCGTTTTTCCTTTTTTATCTGTTTGAATTCTATTAAATGAATTCAAATCACGTATGTATTATTTTATTTATGACATGTTAATATATCTTATTGAACGCAATAAAAGATGCAAAAAGTGATCGTATTGAATTCCGATTCTTACTTTGCATTTCGAATGTAATGTATTCAGAAATATAGTTCACTTTCATTTATATTTGCATAATCCAAATATGTACGCATTACGATCAAGAATTTCGTTCGTGTTTACGTTGGTCAAGTATGCAATTTTACGTATGTCGAGGGTCGCTGCGAATTTTCGTGTAAACGTTACATAACCGTATGTATATAGCGAAACGTTTATTACAACCAAGTACTTGAGAAAAACGCGGAATTAATGTGTGATTTGTCGCCAAGTGCGGAGAATGTATATAATTCCACACTTGACAAGGTTTATTCAAACTTTAAATTACTCGTCAAATTCATTTAGATTTAAAATCTTTGTGATCTTAAAGTAAATGTCTTCGTAAAAAAAAAAATAACGGTTATTTACGTCAGAATTTACTTATTTCATATTTTTGAATGTAAAAGCCGTGAATTAAATTTTTTATGTGAGAGTCAGAATTGTGCCATTTTAGACCAATTTATTCACTTGAAAGAATGTACAATTTATTATTGCATTACAATTTTCATGGGTGAAATTGTGAATTAGAACCACAGTAAGGACATAAATACTGTAAAAGTGCACAGGTCTTCTTTTTCGGATTATTTACGTACTGTTTTAAATATTAAGTTATTGCAGGTATCTTTGAAATACTATCAATTGGACGCATTTCATCCGATTAGCTTCAAATTTATCCCACATTTAGCTGAAAGTGTCCTCAAAAACATAGCGTTATCGTATTTTAATTTATTTTAATTCCCGCCGTACTGTGCCGTCCTGAATGAAGAGTTTATTATCCTTGTATACGAAGTCGTGAGGGTATCTTTGAAATTCTAACAATTGGACGCATTTCATCCGATTGGCTTCAAATTTATCCCACATTTAGTTGAAAGTGTCCTCTAAAACATAGCGTTATCGTATTTTAATTTATTTTAATTCCCGCCGTACTGTGCTGTCCTGAATGAAGAGTTTATTATCCTTGTATACGAAGTCCTGAGGGTATCTTTGAAATACTATCAATTGGACGCATTTCATCCGATTGGTTTCAAATTTATCCCACATTTAGCTGAAAGTGTCCTCT
>JABFQA010000655.1:0-17844 GCA_022817065.1 Probaryconus sp. ZL-2020 | reverse complement strand
AGGGTTCAAAATCCATGTTCCTCAGTTCAAGGCCCTGATTCGTTCCCAAAGGTCCTCCACTCAGGGCGGGGGCGTCACTACTCCTATGCGATAGTGGGCCCTCCGTACTCTGCGTTTCATACCTGAGGTTGACCTATTGCATTCCTGAGTCGAGTACCTTTTTGCAAGATAAGACCATTGCAAACCTTTCTTTACTTTGGGAAAAACCCAAGAATGTTTTGTTCGTTTTCGATGTTGATTTTTAGGATTTGCAGTGATCCCATCTTTACTCCTATCTTAAAATCTATACTTTGTTTCCTTTCGTTATTCATATTATATTTCTTAAAATATTCAAAGATGTAAATATGTTTTTTCTAATTTTCTACAGATCTATCTTTCGTCAAATCAACGTCATAACTATTTTAATTTATGACGTTGTTTTGGCCTCCCGTAACAACTTTCAATGTTTAACTTTCCAATAACCTACTTTCAGATTTAGCTGCTGAGTAACAAAAACAAACAGACGCAACAAACACATAATGAAATTCCAAATTCCATTTATCCGTGAAATACGTTTTTGGAATTTCCCGGTGCTCTCTGTGAAGCGTAGAAAGGGGGCGCACTGTAAAGGGGTCAAGTTAGCCCCGTAGACTGGTAACGCAGAATCGTCAATAAACCACTATCGAGCGCATCTCCTGTCCATTTAGTCCGATCACTTTGGAACGAAGAGGAGAGAAGCGGCAGCTCGAAATACCGGAGAGTCGCGTTAATCCCAGCAACCAGATTAATCGGAAACCGGACTATCGTGCAAATAGGCGCGAGATAACCCAGCGCAAGGTTCGCCTATCTACAATCATGTCCGACGTCGACATAACGCATCCCGATGGTAGTTTCGATCGACCCGGTTCCTAAATTTAGAGTAAACTTCGTGGGTCGTAACGCCCATCGAATCACCGACAGATTTAATTACAATGCCTTTGTCGGTCGTTCGCTATCTTTAATTTCCCGGGCCCCAAAGTGCTTCGTCCAAATGTAATAAATTACAATAATCGTCATTTTACAGGACTGCCAATTGTTGGTTCAAGACACAATCGAATTTCAATGATTCCGCTCTATTGACTCGCCCCACCATTCGCCAATCGAATTTCAGTGCTGCAATAACTGTCCTGAAGGAGTTTCATAAACTTTTCTTTTTTTTTTTTTCTTTTTCTTTTTTTCAATTTTACTTTCAACATTAAGCAAAAAAAAGCATTAGTCAAAAATGGCATTAATCATTTTGAAACAATATGAACTATCAAAGGTGGGGGGCTACTCTTCTTCTTCTTTTTTTTTTTATTATTCTCTCGAGAATTTTTCGTTTGGTTTAAAGGTAATTTAAGCTGCAGGATGGCGGTGACCTCTCTTCGTGTTATCTTCAAAAGAACATTAGCATACGTTTTAGCGAATTTTAACGAGCAAACATAATACGCCTTTTGGCGTATTTGGCTGTGGCGTATTTCTTTCAGAGAAGACGTACGTTTCAAGACTATTCTCGAAACGTTCTCTTGGGCGTCAAACGCGCGGGGAAAATACTTTATATGCGAGTAATTAAAAGGACATTTTCAGCGGACGTCATCGCATTCGTTGAATAAACATTCTGGGCAAAAGTGAGATGGAAAAAAAATGAAGGTGGACTTTTTTCCGGTCGACATTGCGAAAGAAAAATTTGCCAGAGTCATTTGTTCGGCCGACGAACGTAAGATTTGATTTTCAACAGTAGGGTATTATCCTGGCGGGCAGATATTGCGTGTTTGAATTGAGGTATTAATCTATTTGGAACTGATACATTGTCGGTACACGTGTAGGATGTATCTGTGTCGAATTGCGAGTCGTACAGGCAATTAAATCTCCTCATTAGTTTCATCCTGTGTACTAAAATAGTCGATTGGAATCGATCATGTTATTTAACGCTGAACCCAAATGCAGCTTACCAAAGTTATTTCCAAAAAGCTCGTTGGCGTTATTACCAATTTCAATTGAAGTAGGACATTGTCAGGGTTTGTAAAAATAGTTTGGCAAAAACTGATTGACAAGGTAATTCTGATTTTTGAAATTGACATTGTTGCGACGAAAAGGGTAGGACAGAAAGAATAGGT
This sequence comes from Probaryconus sp. ZL-2020, assembly GCA_022817065.1. Taxonomy (NCBI): domain Eukaryota; kingdom Metazoa; phylum Arthropoda; class Insecta; order Hymenoptera; family Scelionidae; genus Probaryconus; species Probaryconus sp. ZL-2020. The sequence goes on along the minus strand of JABFQA010000655.1, from coordinate 15,730 downwards.
CAAAATCGAATGAAGCTTATACATCATAACTATAAAGCCGTCTGCGTAAAATTTCATACGTTGATTTGAGGAATGCTTTTGTTTTTCGTTGTTACGTATTAACAATGAAAAACAAAATTAATCCGCGTGTAAAATTAAAAGAACATAATGGGAAATTTTATTATGCATTGGGCGTGTCAAAAGATTGAACGATTAATTTCAGACCACAAATCAATTCTGTTCTGCTTATTTACACACAGATTACTTGATATGCGCAGAAGTGTTTGCGACAGCACATGCGTGATATATGATCTATTGTGCTAAATTCGAAGTACGATGACGCGTATAATATAATGGAATCGAAAGAATATTTTAGTAATTAGAAAATACAATTTCTATCGCCATAAAGTAGAAACATACAAAATTTCTTGAACAGTCTAATTATAAGATTATAATAATTATAAATTAAATTACATAACATAACTTAATTAACTTCATTGTGAATAATAAAGTAAACGAAACAGTAACCATAGAATATTTTATAATAGAATACAAAATTTATTACCAAGTCCACTTTTATTCGTATACAATAATTTTAATAACTGATTTTTATTTTATCCAGTTACACCGTAACAAACTGTGCAAATTTTTGTTACACAACAAAAGGTCTGACATTTCTTTATCTCGGCAATTTTTCTTGTCGATGGTACACAAGCTTTCTCCCGTGAATGAAAAGAGCTTTAACAATGTATTTTAACAATGCATCCATAAGCGAATGTAGATCCGCTTTTGCGCATTGTTTATAGAATTAGAGGGTACGCAAAAACAGACAATTTCGTTACAGGAATAAACATGAGTCTTTTTGCAAACTTCGTTATCTCGAGCAGACTATAAGGCAGTGCGTGTACGACCCAGAGACACCCTTCTGCTCTTAACTCCATCTAAACATCGCCAAAAACTTATCCTCTTAAGGCACTAAAAGTGTAAACATAATTAGACTTATGACGGAAATAGCTTATCATTATTTTACGCAATTGCTGCGTCAAGCTTTTCCATGAAAATTTTTAAATTGTTAAAACTGGAGAAAGTACTGCAAAAAATTAAGACCAAAAAGTTGAGTGATTAAAATATAAGACAGCAACTTGTTATTTTATTTAGGTGCATTGTATCAACCGCGAAAAGAGCAAAACGGATGGCATTGTTCTGGAGTTCAACGTTCTTTCGTATCGATTTTTCTAATTTTAAGTGTATAATTATGGCCGGTAGGTGTATTAATTATTTCTTCTGTTTTACTTCTGATTATATTGTGATGAGCCTGAATTGGGCGAGACGAGGATTTTAATTAAAACACCTATCTGTATGTAAAATTTGGCCAAAAATTTTCAAAGCAGCCCAAATAATTCTGATGGCTTGATTGTAATTCCGATGGCTTGATATGGAAACTATTTTCATAATTGCGTAAAAAGTTAATATCGCGTGTTTGTTAAATAAAGCGATCCATCGTCTATAGCTGGAAAAGAAAGAACGTGCGAGAGAGAAAGTCTGAGTTCATTTATTTCTTACGCCTTCCGGCAATTGTCCGCAATAAAAGGCAATCGAAATAGACGAAAACGTTATCGCCTTTAATTTCCTCGAGCGCAACAAGGAAAGCAATTAAAACCGATTTCTGTTAATATCAAACTCCGGAATTCTTACTTTTTTTTTATTATCATTTTGATTTGCCTACTTTTTTCTTGTAATTTGTTTGTTAATTTGTTTTTTGGTTTGATTTGTTCAGTGAAGAGTGTACTCTAAAAAATGTTAATGTATTTTTTTCAACATGATGAAATTCGTTTTCTCAGGCTAAGATTTTTTTCAGTTTAGAAAGGATTTAAATTTAATGAAGTTACAGTTTGATGAATACAGATTAAAGGAAAACTTCTTTTAGATGAAATAATATTTGAAGATTTTAAGAGGACAACGTTTCCCCATAAACTGTACAACATAGAAGCGCAATTGACAAAACATAGAGACGATGAAAAGAATGTGGATTACGCCATTATGACGTAATTTAAACTATAATGGTGTTCAGGGCGCATAATTCCAGATGGAACATTTATTAACGTCTGATAATTACAGGATTATCAACACCCGCGCTGAACACTCGAGCGCCCTTGGTGAATGCCGACGTTTCACTTCATCAGTGACTCGAACCTCGTTCCTCATCTATTGAAAAATAGCTATCGGAAATTTCTATGGCTTAACGTCATTGCGAAGAAAGGACGACGTCGATCTCTAATAAATTTTAATCGATTTTTACCGCCTTATCACGCGCGCCAAGAATTCAGGCGACAAAGAAAAGACAGCAAAGAAAAAAAAAAACTTAACGCCTTTCTTTATTGATATTTATTCATTACAGAAATAGAGGGGAGGATAAATTTTATAACGCGAGCCATGCCAAAGACGCGCGCGAGTTTTCAAGTTTTTCTATCTCGGGGTTTATGGCCGTGAAGTCTTCTTGGCTCGGCTTCTCAGGAAGTCGTCGGTAAAACCGCGAGCATCTCGTCCGGAAACTCTCCATAAAGTTCGATTAGCACGAATGGATTCCCTCCACTCCTGGATACCCGGTTATCTGGAGACCGTGATTTTCGTCTTCTTTTTAATCTCTTTTCGTCTTTTTTTAATCAAACCCCCAATGAACGGTCTTTGTTCGTTTTTATTTAATCAGCGCAATCGCAAAAAAAGAGCAAAATCCTTCATCTACTTCTCGCGTTCAGCACAAAGACAGTTCATTATAATTTGTTTGGACCTTGTCGGATAGTTTAAAAGACGCCCTCTAACTTTGGATAATTATGCTTTTATAAGGCCAGGCTTTTTTGTCTCTGCCAAATTGTATCATACGTGTCAAAGGATTAAGGACAAGATGGATGATACGCCATCGTGATTAATGGAGCGCTGTATGATTAGCGGGCTGTGAAAAAAAAATTCTTTTAGATAAGAGCGATGTATCTGTTAAAGCTGTTGGGAAATACGAAAATGATAGGGAAAAAAAGGATACTTTTTAAACGATTGTTCAAGTGTCTCGGAAACGGATGCTATGATTTATTATTCGCTAAGGAAGTTGAGCGATTGTGGTGTGTATGGCAATCCCTCAAGCTTGGAAAACTTGGATGGATATTCAAATGTTTCGCAAAACTTATTTCAGCCTGCATTCGAACGTAAAGGTGTTAACCAAAGTTAATAAAAGTGAAGATATATCAAGTCACCTATTCCTATTCATTCAATATAAACATTTTCATTTGCCTTATAAATACACGCTAAAAAATTTATCATAATTTTTCCCATACTGTCTATCAGTAATAGCAGCAAAAATATTTTATCCCTGGATTGGGCAAGACAGTATGGAAAAAATTATAGTAAATTGTTTTAGCGTGTGGACAATTACTGCAAATTACTTATTTACGCAATGAGGATTTGGATCAGTGCGAATAATTTTTTTTTTCAGTATAGATTTAATGAAATATAGGTGGGACTCTGCAAAGAGAAGAACATTAGGAAGTAATTGAACTTGGAGAACGCTCGAATAGTTTTCAGCACACAGGGATACATCAAACTACGAGTTGAAGTTCTCCTTTGGTTTGCTTCCTTGGTATGAAACGAACATCGTCATCAAACTCGCTATGCTGTTACGTCAATGCTCGTGAGAAGAGAGTTCCTCTCCCAGAGTATCCCCGTCATTGAGATATTATCATATCAGTGTTCTCCATTCGAACGTTTCTGATATCAAGTGTGAGATTAAAATTCATAACTTTGGCTCTGTTTATCAAACAAACGATAGGGCGATCGATTATTTTACACTGAAGTCGTTCAATGATTTCATTTTTTTTTTTTTTTTAAGTGGTGTTGAAATTTCAAGAGTTAAATTTTATGATAATTACGAACATTTGTTCATGTTTTAATTAGATTGCAACAAAGAAAAATAGATTTTCTCACCTGAATCACCTCAAACACAATTTTCGATCATAATTTCCAACCTGAAATCATTTAATATTTACCATAAAAAATAATTGAAAAAAAAAATTCGCAAAACAGGTCACGCAAAAGCGTAAAGTTCTCAGTGAAAACAGACAAACATAGAATCGTTTCGTGTCCCTTGATTCGTCAAGAACGTCTGAGCCTTTTGGGGCCTCCGAAATCGCGAAATAATCCCCCAAGCCAATACCCCCGAAAAGCGACAAGGGGTTGCCTCATAAGCGATCGAACCGAAATTAGTATGCTTGTTAAGGCGCCTCGTCACGGTTCACCTGGCTGTCTCCAATTTTCAATTTAGCTTATAAAATTGACGACCTCCGACCCCGAATACCTACCTCGCTCTTGCCCCCCGTCAAATTGCGTGACGAGGCACCCGATAACGTAGAAATTGGATGCAACGCGGATGAACACGCGAGCACGAATACACTTAGCCGATGAAACCGTCCGGCGTGAATTCAGCAAACGCCACCGGATTCCAATGATATTATGATTCGTTAGCTTCGATTTTCGTAATATTACGAATTGTCGAATAGACGTGGAATGATAATGCCGGCTGGGTAAGCTTTTACGCGCGCACAAATAAGAGCGTACATGGAATAGACGCTGAGAAGGAAATCGTGGTAGGGGGACGGATAAGCGAGACAGAAAAGCAGAAGGCAGCGACCCTGGAATTGTCAGGTATTCCCCCGCCCCCGTCCTCCCCAGCTCCGACTTCGACTCATGGGATTAACTCGCGCAGGAATGCAGTCTCGCCTCCATCCCCCTGCGACCCCCTTTGAGGAGCGAGGCTCTCCAGTCATTTTCTCCGTTTTGCGATTCGATTTCCTCCGATATTGCTCCGACTGCCTAGAATTTTCCATTCGCTCGGGCGAGAGAGGCTCCTGGAAATATTCCCTCTGCCCTCGCCCCTCCCTAACGGACGACGACAGGGGTGAAATCGAGCATGCCACTGGATTTGTAAAGACCGATGATATTCTTTTTGTCCCGACGTCTGCTCGGACGGCTACAGCTGCTAAGTGGTTGTTGCTTTGTCGAGAATTACAGTGCACTTTGTCATCAAGGCCGATGATAGGTACATGATACTCCACTCGGCTAGCGATAACTGCCGGGCCTGCCCTTTTGCCCTCTTGCATTCCGAATTGCGCTTTAACCCCACCTGACTAGCTGTTGCACTCTTCAACAGAATATTCTTCGTGCCAATGTTCGCGTTCCTTTTCGATACCGAGAGAAAAAAGTGATTGAATTTAAATTACGTTTAATTATAATACATTCAATTAGGATTCTAGTTGAAATGGTATCGTTGTCTGGGGTTAAATTCTATTGATTAAATTTACACTGACCGAATTATTTTCTATTTTCTATTTTCTATTTTTTTTTTTTTTTTGTTCAAATGAAATTGGAATAGAAGTAAGGTGTTACTGTTCTTGAGTTGGAAAAGGAGTTGAAGTTTAGGTAGAAATGGTAAGGGTGGGGTTAATAAGATGCTCAATAGAATGAGATGCAGTTTCAGTTGATGGTTATTATGGTTTAGATTGCCAGTTCAGGGGTGAATATGACCACCCTAACTTTAAGTAGTTATTCTTGTCGTAAAGTGAAAATAACGTGAACAGAATGGTGGTGTAATCTTTTAGTTTGCGATGGCTTTTCAATACGTATAAGTTCAAATGTTCTTGAATTTACTCAAAGTTACTACAATTTTTCTCAGTATGGAAATGTTATGATGAACGGTGGATTCAATCATATCGTTTTGTATGAAAATTATTCACCGCGAATTTAGAAGATTTTGAGTACATTTTCAAGTGCTCTATAATATTAATTTAATGTAATAATACACTTCATCGAGCTTTATAAACTACCTTAAACAACATAGTTCAAAATATCGTTAATTAGCTGTATACGCCACCTTTGTTCTTCCGCCTATGTGGCGACTGAAAGTAACGCGATACTTTACTCAAACTGAAAAGACCGTAAAGGGTGCTATTTCAGCCATCTTACACCCTCAATTGTATTGCAGTCTTCGAGAACACGTGACTACAAGTTCGAAGTTTCGATCAAAGGTAAGAAGAAAAGAATTTGAAGGCAATCGATTTGACATCTTTACTTCAAAGGTATGAATTGTGACAGAATTTCACTACACATGACGTTATGTTTAACAGAAAGTAAATGTTCTTCGTTTACAATAAATATAACAAATTGTCTTATATTATAAGGAAAATAATCTTAACAATTTCTTAAAAATTTCATCTATTTTGAAACACTCATGTTTACGGAAATAAGCTTTGTTCAAGTGAAATGTCTAAAAACAAACTGTCTTTTGACACCGTTTTTGAAATAAGGTCAAAGTGCGTTTTTACAACCTGTTTTATGGCTCAAACTTTTGTATTGAAATTCTTCTTAATGCATTAAATAACGACTTGAATCTTTGACAAAGAGAAGTTAATTTTATTGTGCTATAAAAATGATATTTATTTTCAATTATTATTTATAACGTAATAATTCTTGAAAAGTATATTAACAAATTTTAGAACCATAAATATAGAAAAAAGAGAGAGAGAGACTAAAATTAATATTTGGAATAAATTATATTCAAGCATAAAAATCATTTCATTTTAAAAATGGGTTCAATAAGAGGCATTTCAGCACTTAGACTACAAAAAAGCATTTGGAGGAGTGGTGAAATCTTAAACTTATATCTCGTGGTGGAGCAAGCACATTACATCCCTATGCATATGTTAAGCGATGAATTTCAGAAATTCAAAGGAAAATCTTCTTTTGCTTTTCACGTTTTCCAACAAAGACGACAAAAGTAAAAGTGCACTGATAAAAGTTGAACCGGAACTACACGCGCCGTTTTTCGTGATTAATCACAGTTAATATTCAAAGAATTCAGTTAACGCGTCGCTAATTTGGCTTGCTCTGGAAAATTGACTTTGGTATCTCTGAGGTTAAAATCCAACTTCATACACGTGTTTTTGATACGATGGAAAAGGAACTATTATTATGATTCACTTCATAGAGAATAAAGTGACTTTGAAAAAATTCAAAATTAATACCAAATAAAAATTTCCTTTTCCTTAAATGTTCTTCAAGTTGGTTAGAAAAAAAGAAGTAAATTCTAATGTTACCACGTTCATAAAACTGTTGAGTATGTTTAATGGAAATACAAGAGAGAAGATAAATAAAAGACGTAATGACAAATGATATTATATCTCATGAAATCCAACTGAAAGGGAATTAAAAGTAAACCCAATCCTGTGCAGACGTACCTATGCTGAGATTATGGGTGGATCTCCAGGGAAACATATGTCTTGTGATGGCGTCGTTGCCCGCTTCCTCTCCCCTCGTCCCTTGCGCGCGCGAATATGAGAAGGAATGGCTAAACCTTCCCTGGACTAAGGCGGCAATTTCTGAAGTTGCGATAACCAGCGTCGTCCCAATGCAACCAAGTGACTTTAATTCACCGATATCTGCTTATAAAAATCTTTCGTAACAGTCTCCTCGATAAAAATTCACCCTTCATCACAAATTGTTTTTGCAAATTTCGACGCCCAATCCAGAAGCCACACATTTTACGTGGCTTAACAAACAAATTAAATCCCGCGTTTCACATCGCCACCGTGTCTGCAGCTAGGCTTAAGGGCTGACTGTTTTCTTATCTCCCCCACGAGTTGAGTTAGCTGAATCGTTGGATTTAGATAAAGGACCCATGAAACACAAACGACCTTCTCAAGGAAATGCCGCTGGGAAAGAGTTATTGATTTGACGGAGGATTTTCAGAAGGAAATTGCAAAATTTACAATTTCAGATTTCATATTTGTTCAGCAGAGTAAACTGAGGGAAATCGGAGAAGCGAAACGTCTGATGCCATAATTGAATAGACAAACAATTATGTATGAAGATCAGTTAAACTTATTGTTGGCTTAAGTTTTGTGATATAAGAAGTTGATTGATTTGCCAATAATTGAAACAAAAGTCTTTCATTTGGAAATGCCTAAGAAATTAAACGAAAACTTTTTTAGCTTACCTTTGCAGAAAACTCGGGGGTTAAAAGTTTCGTTCTTTTTTATGTCTTCACGAAGTAACAATATACAATACAAATTATACAATTTACAAAATGTCCACATGAATTGCACATTATCTTTTAGAAAAATTAAACTTAAAAAGTTACTTACAAAAACAATGTTCTTTCCTTGCATTATACTTGGAACGATATAATTTTGTAAATGCACATTCTAAACTGTAAGAATTATAAATTCATTAGAAGGCTCAAAGGATGACTTTACCAGAACGCTATTACTGGAATTTCACACATAACGAAATTGTCAAACTTGAATTTTTCCGGAGTGTCGCAGATGAACTCTGAATTTTACGAACTAGACTCTCATTTTTAAGGTATTCACAGCAGCGGTGGTGAATGAAAATGAGATAGAAACAGAGAAGCAACGGGGCAATTAAATTACAATTTTCGAGAAACGTCACTCTCGTATTCACACTTCACCGGTACAGAATACTTGCGCAGAAATTTAATTGGAATCCACTACAGCCGCTTTCACAGAACTCATAATAGTTTCTACAAATTCGGGACAAAATATTTGACATTTTCATTGTGAAAAGTTCTCAGGGATGAACTGCGTTACTCGATGAACAGCAATACATTTTGGCCGGTCGCAATAAAATACGAATACCCGCTCTACAAAAATAATAGTAACTAACGGAAGACAATTTCTTTTTAGTAAGTCTTTTTTATTCAAGAGCGTGAGAAAAAATTTATCCAACTGAAAGAATTCAAAAATTCTTGGAAAATTCATTGGAAAACTAAATTTTCCATTGCATTTACTTCTTGGCAAATATCCCTTTTACTATTACATAAAAGTCGAAAAACAATTCAAAGGTACAATCCAGCTAATAATTGCACAAGCTGGAATTAATAAGCTGATTAAAAAAAAAAGTAGTTAAAGGTTTTAAAAACACTCGTTGAACAACTGTGTACCGATATTTCACGGATTTTCGCACAGCCATTAAAATGTTTGCTTTACGTAACAAGTAAAGTGCGCTCCGGCGAATATGCCGTTATATTTTGCGGGCTATAACAGTTTATTTCACTTTCCGAAGAATTTCAAAAGTTTAAAACGCAAGGTGCTTTTTAATATGCCCCGAGACAATGTCGCGGATAAAATTATTTGCTCGCAATACTAGCTCTTGTGTTTTGTAAAGATGTTATACTTATGGCAAATTTCGTGGATGCTTCTTCGGTGATTTATAGCCCCATAATAAACGTATTTAAAACAAGAGATTTTTTTATTGCTCTACAATAGGCGGAGAGCGTTATAACAATCATATTTCCATCGGCTTAACGTAATAAAAATGAGTTAATTAAAACGTTTTTCATAATTTCAGAAACAATTACAATAATTTTATTTATTCGTTATTCTTTACAACCTTAATGAAAAGCTAATTTCACGAATTCAAAAGGCTCAAGCGAATTGTTTATTTAAAGAAGAATCTCATTTAATGCACGAATACCAAAATATGTAATTATTAATTAAACAGTTGAGCAAATTTGAAGTTACGTTTGAAGTGGTTTGTAACAATCGAAAGCGCGTCAACGGAGCGAATGGATGACTTCGATTTTTGGGATTAGTTAGAATCGGTCAAAACAACGTGTAATTGTGAATAATAGTCAAGAGGAAACTAGGACAATTTACACTGTCGCTCTATAATTTATTTTGCCTCCGTCGTGTTTATTATCCGCAATTTGCACATTGCTCCGAATCATTATAATTCCAAAAATTGCCCTCCGCAATTAATACTTCCAAACGAATCGTTAACGTTGATTACAAATTAAATTCAGCAGGCCTGTTTTAAAACGACGCAATTCACGTCACCGGTATTTGATTATCCATGAATGTTAATTATTCTCGACCAAGACAATTAAAGGAGAATTATTTTTAATTTTCATCATATTAATAAATTTATTTTGGTGAAATTACTATCGCTTCGAGTGCGCTTATTATCGTGCAGGTCTTATAATTCATTTTGAAAGTAGTTCGTTTGCGTTGTTAAATAATGTCGTCGAAGATATTTCTTCCTCCGTGACAATTAAAGAAGACAAATATTTATACAGTAACTGCGTTCCCGTATTTACGGTCGAAGTATTGATGCTCGACTGTTATGTAACATGCTAATGTATAATTTACTTGAGAGCGTGCACAGGAACGGATGATAATAATACGAAGACAACGGGCTACAGCAATGCTCTATAATTAATCAACGCGATGTGTGCAAATACAAGGCATCTTCCAGGGCCCTTTATGTATAATTCGTACTTGTGTTACGTAGATGTACATATAATGCAAGATTATAGTTATATTCCACGTTCACTGGCGCACGACGGCATTAATATATACATCTGTATTTACTTGTACATACACGTGTTAGTGTATTAACAAACACTTGTGTCAGAAAAGTAAGTGCCGCAAATATGATTTACGAATGCAACCCCTTATCTGCGTTTAAATGCAAGCGTATGAAATCTTCTAAAATACCATAAAGATGAACATTTGCAAATGGATTAAAATTTATTTGTTATTAAAAAACAGATTCAAGGGTTTCAACTTTTTTTTTACAACTTTTCAGTTCAATGTTAAAGCCAGGTTTTATTTCACGTCTTCATTTAACTTTCAAATGTAGCAAAAGCAGATGCCAATAGTTTATGAGTAAAATCAATAACAAGTTTATTCGGGAAAGTATTCGCGAAATAAAAGCAACCTTATCGAAAAGCCATCTGAATATCTGCGTGAAAATTTATTCCAATATGGCTATACAAAATTGAATTAAGGTAACGCATCCTAAAACGTCGGGTTTTGCTTTCATCGCGAACCCGATCATGTGACTATTAGACGAATGCAAATATTCAATCTAATTGTTCCCATAGTTTTACATATTTCATTCAGTTTTCCTATTTTTTCTCTCTACGCCAAATAATCCTATAAATATTGTTTAACCGCGAATCAATTTCATTTGTTATTTAATTTTCCTTTTACGTAGGATTTTTTGTTTTTTTTTTTCTTTGTTGAAAACGTTGTTCGATTTTAAACTTTTAATAATTTTAGTTCTTTTTAATAAATACAATATGAAATAAATTGTTTTACTTCTAGAAGTCTTTTCCAGTTGAAGACTCTACTTGATCTGGTCAAAACTTATCAAATCCAATATCATAAGTTTTAACAATGCATGATCACGTCTGACCAGGTTATATCAGATTTGTTCGAACCAGAAAATATCTGATTAGATCTGATCACATTCGAGAAAAATTTAAAAGGAGATATACAGAATCGATATAGATAGACATTGATTTTTAAGCCAGTCGTTTATTATGAGATGATATTATATTTCCAATTGAAATAGTCAGTTTGACTTTCGTGTCGATAAAAAATATGGAACTTGACAAAATTTTATATGCCTATTAATTGTTTCGTTTATTCCATAATGTTCATAACTAATTATTATAATTGTTAATGATTAATGTAAATAAATCAAGTTAAATTTGAATATTCATCTTTTCTGGTTTAATTATAAACAAATATAAAACAATTATCGAGTGCGTGTAGTATTAAGTATTTATTTATTAATATGAATGCAGTATCGATATAATTCTGTTATTACAATTACTACTAATTTCATTATATGAATTACATGTGAAATTCGATATTTAAAATTCATTTTCACTCGTTGATTATTGATAGATAATTAAATCGAACGCATTATAAATTATTATATATTTCCCGTTTCATGGTATAATGAAGAGTTAACGCATTTGCATTTGCACTGTGCAAAGAACAAAAAGCGTGTAAAATTTTCTAATTTGCCTCGTCTCTTTGAACCGAGAGCATGAAAGGACATTTTTCACGATAATCAAGGCAAATCCATCGTTCATTACCCGGCCGATCGTTTACGTACTATCACAGTAAGTCAGCCTGTGCATACATGTATGAGATACAACATACATCGGTTATGTAAATACTGTATGGATGACGATGGCACATCGAGTATAAACCAGGCGCAGGTGCTCGCGCTTATGGAACACAGGAAGCGTTGAACATAAACGTCATTCAACCATATGTGCATGAAAACTGGGCAACGATGTACTCTTACATCGCTTTGCATGCAGAAAATTCCAAGATACGTCGGTTATCAACCGAACGTTTCATGCATAATGCACCAAAGTACTTTCCATCCTTCTTTTTCAGCTCGCTTCTTTTCTTCCTCTCATTCTTTCTCTCTTTCCCTCTCCGACAACCCCTTCTACCCTTATACTCCATTTTACTCCCTTCTTTTTTTTTTTTTTGTTTTCTCCATTCCGCATCAATAAGAGAGACGTCGGAAAATTCTTATTGAACGAAGGCTTGACTTCAAATTAATCTGAAAAATAAAGGAACGATCAGCACTTTGATCCAAGTCATACAAAGGGACCAAAGTATTCGTTCAGACTTCTTTCCATGAAACAAAATTTTCCTCCTGTTTTTCAGCCGTGTGTTGAACGGATTTCGTTCGCAGTACAAGGCTCTTCCTGAAAACATGTCCAATCTGTTTATACCAGCAATTTAGCCCGAACATAATGATCAATTAATCAAAACATTTTCTGAATTTTCTTATTCGGTTAAGACATGTTCATGGGAAAGTATAACTATTTCAGTTTTGTTAATAAAAATAAAGTTGTCACTTTAATTATTGTGGAAGAAAATAATAATGCAGTCAGTTCGTATTTCGTTGATTGAACTCGGTCACTTTTTTTCCATTACGACTAAAAAGAATCTTTTACAACTCTCGCAAATACAATGTGTCAACCGTTTTTGCACATTTTGACACTATTCAAGAGTTTTCAAAGACCACTTGGAAATAATAAAGTAAAGTGACAGTTTTCTATCTCAAAAGATAATTGATATATATCATGATAATACTAAAATTTTCTCACTGTACATTTGAAATTTTAATAATCTCAACTTCATATAGTTCACTATTCACTGCCAATTGGTCTCAATAGAAAGAGGTACTAATCAAAATAAAACACGACACACAAAAATCCACGCAATGCACAGTGCATTTGCAATTAATGAAATGGAAAGGCGATATGGTTCGGTTCCATAATGATGGTATTGGAAAAGCATCTTCATCTCAGATGCATTCTATCCTCTACAGAGAAAAAAATGGATAGGGTTCAATGAACTCTCGTGTGAGTGATCGAGAACATTGATAACCAACTGAGGCGGTATACATCTGCAGTTTTCAACGCGAGCGTAGACAGATGTAAACATAAAATCGCAAATGAGATTTGCACCCGGCGAATGGTGTGGAACGATAGAACGAAAATAATGCTTGAGACTACCCTGGGATCTGAATAATCTCGTGGAGTCGAAAGCCGGTGTTGCTGCCTCGCAATATCAGAAACCATTCAATATTAATGACCCTGTTTTTTTTTTCGTTTTGAAAACGACTACGAAAATATTACAATTACATTAAATATTCACTAGAAAGTAGTGGAGGAACGTGAGCAGCGCCATTATAATTCATAAAACGTGACGATAACTACAAATAAGCGTCATAGGAATCGATTTTGCTATGAAAAATGTAATAAATATTTTGGTTTTATGAATACTTCGTTTAGATGTACATCAAACATTTACGCGAATTGTTGGAATAAGTTCTCGCAACTCTGATTTCTCCGAACCTCCTTTGTACGGGCCAAAGAAAGGAAGCGAGTTTTATAACTCTTTAATAAATGCGAATTCAATAATCTTCGTTCGATTTTCTTAGCTCGGTTTTCTTCATTTTTTTTTTACCCCTATCCCCTCCACCTTGTCTTCGGATCCTTTGCCGCCCTTGTTAAAAAGTCAAGTCCACTTAATATTCTAGAAAACTTTATATTAAACGGAAATCGAAATACAGTAGGCTATTAAGACACGAACTAACCAGCGATAAATCAATGGCTCCACTATGGTAAGAATCGAGCTGTAATATTCATCTTCTAGTTATTAAGATACGTATTAATTGTTATTTTATCGTTTTCAATTAGAAAAAATTTCGACGAAAAAGATTTACTTTTTCAATCAAAATGTATATTGAATTCAGTGTTTTTGGGTATTTGGAATAAAAAGGGTTCGAATTACAAAAAAAAAAAAAAAGGAATATCCATTAAAATACGATGCCGATTCATGTAGTTTAATTTGAAAGCATCCGAAAATTCGATAACTAAATATCTGATCAATGTACGCATAATATTTTTGGTGTGCGTTCAGTGTAAATTCATTATCCTGCGACGAATCTACCGCAAATCTACTGCGAATCTCCCGCAAACATACCGCATCGCAGAGGACTTACGGTCATAAATTTACGTTAAACATGCACGAATAACATTGTAGTTGCATTAATGAAATATTTGTCTATATTACTGATATTCTTTTTTTTTCTGATTTTAATACCTGAACCAATGACGCGACGGATTTTAATTAACACTCCTGACTCACATGCAAACCAAGTTTTTTTTAATGCTTTGTACATATATCTTTTTTGCAAATTTCAATGTTTACAGAGAAGTGTAATTTAAAAGTGTACATTTAGTAGATTTGACAATGACTCGAGAATTCGCGTACGAATATTTCAGTATCAGAAACAAATTACTTTTTGAAACAAACATATTGAGACAAAACGTTTGCCGAATCCGATGTGGCATTCAATAATGCCACAAATATTGTGCAAATAGTAAGATACTCATATATCGTGATGGCTTCGAGACAATATTCTAACAAACACAATTCCTCAGACGATAAGCGTTTTATCATACAATATATGTGTTTTCAAGAGTTATTTTTATCGGAACAATTTCTAGAAAATTGTTAACATATTATTTTTACAGAAGAATGAACAATCATTCAAAATCTTATTATATTTTTGTCAATTTTTGCACGATATGAATCATATTATAGTGATTGATAAAAAAGTATTTTGTAACGATTAATATCGTGCATTATGTTTTATTTCTTTATATAAAAAACTACAAACGATGAAAATGTTTAACAATAGAAGCAGTTTTTAAATTCAAAGCTCGATTTCGTGATAATTCAAATAAAATCATGGAATTCATAAACTATAACAACTTAGTGCATATTACAGATATCCGCAGGGCATCCATTTATTCCCGTGATATCCCGAGGTTATCTGATTATATACGCGTATATAACTAGTGTATATCAGATATTCTCCATATCAATAGAACGATCGCAATAATTAATTCGCTATGACACCAAAATGATCGTTTAGTTAACAACTGAACCGGAAAGTGTTTGCTTTTACTTTTTGTTAAATGAACGTTATTATATTTTTATTGTTTATTAATATTTGTTATTTATTATTTATTATATAACGTTATATATTAAACGAAATACATTCAACATTATCGATTATTTAATATACTAAAAAAACGTAATAATCTAGTTATTATAACTGAAGGATGAAAGTATAATATGTAATTGATTTCATCTCAACTAACTTATTGGATTTCACACATACATGTATTATTGTTTAAATACAATCCCAAGTTCTAAGTCGTCTCGATGGTACCCCAATAGAACACTACGTATATTATACGTATAATAGATGGTCATTTAGCTTATATTTAGCTCTAATATGTATAATATACATATAATATATGTACATTATACGTTCTGTATCTTTATGTTCTATC
>JABFQA010000654.1:0-17845 GCA_022817065.1 Probaryconus sp. ZL-2020 | reverse complement strand
TTAATACATGCTATAATGTTAACTTTAACTTCGATGTTTAGAAACTTATGCAATTTCCAAAATACACATTAATTTATGATAAAACATTTAGAGCTTTCTAAAATTATCTATAATATATATATTGTATTTAATGTTTAGTCAGAACCAAATGTACTTACAAACAACATAACAGCCAGACTGATTTATATGAATATCAATTTTGAAAATACATATGGAGGTCGAAGCATATAGGTCAAATTGAGTTTATCGACAAATGCAAATTTTATTCAACTTTTATGCAAGTTATTTAACAGATAGATCCATTGTATATATGCACATATCAAGAACAATATTTGTTATGAAAAATCTAACATCTGTTTGTCCAATCAATCAAACAAGACAGAAATTAAATATCTATACAATTTATATTTTTGCATTTTTCAAACTCTTTTCATCTTGAATCACATTTATGCTACTACTGAAAACAATGTGTTTAATATTACATTTGATTATCCTCTCTTTCATCGTTTATGACGCAACTTATTAATTCACAGATAGGAACGTAAGATATTTCAAAAAAATAATTAACAATTTATTATGATATTTCCCGGTCATTATTTAAACATCGTCTGCATTACTTCTTGTAATCTCGTTATTATTCAATATTCTTACTACATCATAAACATTGAACAATAATCGTGTATCATAAGTAATTTCCAGCGAATCATTTATCAGCAATGATACAGCACAATGAGTATGTTCTGAAATATATGTATTATAACATCACACTAGGAATTAAAGCTCATAATTCTTGTGACGCACAATTTATTTTCGTATAAAATACAGCGAGAGCTTATGAATTTTACAATGTCGCAGTTATGCGATTGAATTCGATTTTACTTTGTATAAAATGTTCACCTCGAAGCTTAATTTGCAACATTCTTAAAAATACCACCGAGAGGATGATAAATATAAAACTTAAAGCGTACTTTTGAAATAAAATATATATAAATAAATGCAAACAAAAATAAAGAACCATGGCGTACTTTCAATTTTATATTTCGAGGCATATAGATACAGTTAGGAAACGGGTTACTTGCTTTATGATACATAAGCAAAACACAGTTTTATATTTTCTGTAAAATGCAGATATTTTCCTACGAGTTTCATATAACGATATTTTTATGGCCAAAAGAAGTATTCGTTTCGTTCACAGTTGATTCTATCGCTATAAAAATAACAATTCATTAAACGTATGGAATAAAAGCAAAATAATAATTGAATTTACTTATCGATTCATTTTGACTGATGAATATTCTTGATAGAAGCTGAAAGATCCTCATGTTTTTCAGGCCAACTCAAATTATTGCTACTTTATTTACGATCCAAGTTATGTTCTTGCTCTTTATGATTATACACTCACCGAGATATAAGTACGTAAGAACAGTGCACTTTTAGGTAGAAATGTTGAATTATGTTTATTACTAAGTAAATTGCAAGTTTGTATAAATAATGAAAAACGTTGATACACACCTTAGAAGAAATTGAAATGGTGCCTGAAGTCGTCAAAAGAACTTTGCGAAAAGATCTTTTGTGATCTTTAAAAAGACCAACCCTTGCTAAATATAATCATCTAAAAGAAATCTCATATTGCATTTTTTTTTTTCCCTTTATTCTTCATGATACCGCAGAGCGCAAAAACTCCAGAAGATAAAACATTTAGACGATACAACGGTACACAATATTTTCGCGAGAAGAAAGTGAGTAAACAATAAAGAGAGAAACAAGAAAAAAAAATAAAAATAAAAAAAATAAAGGACTGTGCAAAAAGAACGGAAGCAATTTAAAAGCGCGAGCTCCAAAGCGCCTAGTGCAAGAATGGCAGAATTTTTGTCGGTCTATAGTCTCGATATCTGCCCTATCGTTTTTCCATTGTAACGTTCTTATCTGCCTTCTTTTCTAAGCGCCTTCAAATAATGGCGCTTAACGGAATTCCTTTTCCGTAAGACGGATCTCTTTATCGTTTTGGAGTCTTTGCAACTGGGTTCCTGCGAGACCCAGTTTAATCGGGGCCGATAAGCCGGCTTCCGGCGTTCTGGCATTTAGTTTTCATTTGGTCCTGATTTTTCTTTTCTTTTTTACAGAGGCTGCAATGGTCGAGTAGCCCGGCGCACCGCGAGCTCTGCAACATTAAAGGCAAGAGCGAGGACGAGTGTCAAAATTTCGTGCGCATCTTCGGAAAGCAGGGACCTGACAAGTGGCTCGTCTGCGGCACCAACGCGTACAAGCCCCTCTGCAAACAATTCACCATCAAGGTAAGTGCCAGTTTTACTCGCGTCCATTTCATTCAGCCGACATTTCCAGTCACGTCTGCGACGCCACCCTAAATCAATTACCAATCATTTAAGTCATACCTTCCAAGAAGATGAACATTGAGGAAATTCATCACTGTCAAATAGATTCAATTTATTCAAGAGCACAAAGGGGACGTGATTCATTGGGCTCTATTAAAAAAAATTCTTATATAAACTGTTCATTGCTCAGTTTTTTTTTTTTTTGTGTTCATGGAATTATTCAGTGTGTCGTAAAAAATTAAATCACAATTCTTATAATTTGCAGTTTCCTTTGTATATATGAGTATGAAGAGTTTATATGGATGAAACTGATACGCATTGCAATTTTTCTTGTTGCATTAAGTTTCAAAATCAAATTATTATAAATTATTTTGATATTTCTATACCACGTTCAAGGGACATTCATTTTATATATTTTAAAGGCAAAACACATTTACTGGAAACAGATTAGAAATCCAGTGGACTATTAAAGTCCCTATTAGAAGCTTAGTTAACGCTCATATTGCCTTCTAGTAAATGTTTATTGAATAGTATTTAAAGTTTTAACTAACATTTGAGATAAGGCAGTACTGTTTGTTATTAAGCTTCTGAAAACTTGTTCGATATTTCCAGTAGTAGTGTTTTATTTAAAGTCCCTGAAACATTTTCCAAAAGATAAAATTTCAATACAGTAATAGCGAATCCATTGCGAATAAAAACATACTAAATATTGTATAATTACGAAAGCAAAGAGCAGATTATACATTCCACAATTAAATAATCGAACAAACAAAATAACGAATTATCTCTTGAAATAAAATAACAAAATGGTTAAGCCATCAGTTCATAAATCAAATGATAATTAAATAATCGTTTCAAATGATAATTAAATAATACGTTTTTTTTTTCGCAATTATTTATAGAATAAACAGTCGAAAAGTGCATTTTATATATAGTAGAGACGAAATGTTTTTATCATGTGTAACAAGCCAGTGTGTGCAAATAATTTAAACAAACAAAGCCACGACCACCGTGACGTTTATTTAAATCTGGACTTAAACTGAGAATAGAAAATACTACAAAAAAACAAAGGTATAAAAAATACAAAACGCTTTCTGAATAAAGAGAGCTCCATTCGTCCCCTACGATGGACTTTATTACACCTTTGGAGACCGAAATAACAAAACAATAAACACAGCGAAACATTCTCTTAGCCTGACAATCGCATAATAAATTTTTCCACTTTTTGTTCTCTATCAGGTTTATTGCACCTTTTTACGTCACCTCTTGGGTAAAATAAACCCCATCTGACTGTTGCAAAATTAATGCCAATTACCATTCGGTTGAAAACTGAATCGCGCTGAAATTCGGATTTCATTCGATTAAAATTGTACACGTTACAAAATTGTACATTCGAAAGCTCTCCGAAACGCTGGGACTGTTATAAATGTTACATAAGCTTTAAGCAGGCCGCGATATTGTTTAATGAAATTTGTAAACGGAGTTGCTTCATTTGTAGGAATGCCGCAGCTGTTTTCGGCCGCGCACTCATTTTATGCAAATAATTGTTGAGTACTTTTCGACCGCGGGATTGTTGTGTGGACATAATTTCATACATTCCAACAAAAGCTCTTATCAAAATGAATGCCCCTAGAATGGTTCAGTTCTAACAACCCGAAACATTTCCTTAAATGTTACTTGAAACCACACACAACATTTTCGGTCTCTAATCTTTGTCGAGTGGTCACTAAATTTCATCAATTCTAATGCACTCAGAAATGTTAATTTTAACTAATTAGAGTCTTAATTTACAATTTCAACATTTCCTAAATCAAAATTAAAATTTATACGTGTAGATTGATTTATTTAAGTAGTAGAAACATAATTTGTTCAGACAACAGACATTTCATAGAAAGTAAAAATGGAAATGACATGATTTATGGGCAATGATAATTTTTCTCTTTAAAATTGAATAATGGTCATTTACGTGGAGTAATCAGCATTACATGTTTTGTATGTTTAACTGTAAGAGACGATCGGTAATGGTTACCGTTGAGTATCTATTAAAACTCGTCCCATTAAATTGATCACATAAAATCACTATTGCTCATTACGTTACACGCATTATCATTATAGAATATTAATAAGAAGCAGCAGTGATCATCGTCATTGAAGAGCCAGTGAATATTTTCCAATAAATGTGATCAGGACTATACTCGTAATGATCATGAGTGATCATTACTTTTTACTACTCGTCACTTGTTTCATATCATACTCTATCAATCAAATTCCATAATTTGCACAAATAAAAAATTTATTGCAATTATCTTTAATGGTGATCATTCTTTATTGCAACGGATTCTTATTACATTTTTTTTTTCTATATTCTCTAATTTAACTATAAAAAAAAAACTGTTGCAAATTTCTTTATTAAAATTTTGCAAATTTTGAGGTATTTCACTTAGACGTGTGAAAGTTCATTTTTACAAAATGTTTGTATTCATTTTGTTTCCATTTGACGACGAAATAACGTAGCAGAAGCTGGAACAACAACACACCAATAATTCTTGACGAATTTTAAAAGGAAGAACTCCTCGGAGTTTGAAAGATCTGCTGCGGGAAAATCTGCGAAAACTTTTACAGGAGAAATCACCTAAATTGTGCGATATGCTTTACAGCTGGGTTTTACAACCGTAGCTTCTTTCATCCATTTCGCGAAAAGGAGTTACGTTTCCGCATAGAAATGTGGTTCAAATAACGTGTCAATCACGTGGGGAACATGTTACATGAATAATAAAAGTGCACGCCGCGTTCTTAACTGTTGTACATTTTTCCGCCATTGTAACAAGCTCGTCAGACTGAAATCTTGGATACTGCAGCAAAATCTCTGCCAAGAGATCTGCTGCCTGGTGAAGCAAGTGCCCTTTTGTCTTTTCATCGACCCTTTTGTCTCGTATTTACTGAAATATGTGTATGTGATATATAGTATGTATACACAAGATATATAGATATATGTACACAGAGAAAGTATATATAAATATACTTGTGTGATATATAATAGAAGACGAGAAGACACGAAGAGGCCAATCATCTACGTAAAATGAAAGGTTCAAACAAAACATATTATTTGCTCTATTGAATTTTCGATGTCTGAGGAAACTTGGAATTATGGCGACACAAAAGAACGAATGATCGGCATGCAAATTCACCGCTACATGTTTCGGAACAAGGTTTATCGAAGGCTTTTCAAACTATTGACTCCGAAATTGAACGCTGATATGATGGACATTAAAGCGGCAAATATTATAGAGAGGTAGAGCGTTGTCGTTCGTCGTTGATGAGAGACGTATAAAATTTTTTATCGATAAAATCCTGAAATCTTATTATTTCGTCAATTTTGGTATTTTTTAAATTTCGTTGACTTTATTAATAAAATATTTAACATAATCTAATATGACTATTAGATTTCAAAATTTCCCGGTACAATTATATTTTACTGTTCATCTAATTTCATCAAATGATCCCAATGTGTAATATTTGATCAGACGTAAATTTTTATAATATTTGTATAATATTTGATAAGACGTAAATAGATCTGCTGAGAGTTCGTGCAGTATGCATATAGTTATTTTTGGACAGGCCATGGAAATGAAAATTACATTCTCTAAAATTTAATTTTAACTCCTTTAATTATTCAGGTTTCTGCTTTCCAGGAAGTTATTGCATTTTCGAAAATTAGAGACAAATATTTCATTAACTGAAATCTCATAACGATGTTAGTTTTTTGTTCTATTATAGAACTGATCATTTTTTATGAAGTATAATACTTTTTTTATTTCGTCAAATTTCTCGGACGTTCTTTTTCAACATTTATTACTCTAAAATAAATTTCGACTTTATTTATCTATCACACTAAATTCGAAAAAGCAAAAGAATAAAAAATTCAAATGCATTTTCATTTGTTCAGTCATAGGCAAATTGCATTGATCGTTGATTGTTAACATCACGATAAATAAAGCGATCTGCCTTTATGTACGTTTTTATTCGATACGGGTTTGGTAATTGGAAAGTCTTTCGTGTGCGTTGAAATATACGGTTAATGAAAAAAAAAAAAAAAAATGTCGGGCCACATAGAGCGGCGAGCGTGGTCGCGCGTCGAGACTGGGACTCATTTACGACGAACAAAGCTGGCCCTGCTTTTTTCTGGACAGAATGAACATTACCTCAAGACCGCTCGCTCGTAAATTTCGACCAAGATCCCGCGACACGCTGGGGAATTAAAGAGACGCGAACGAGGAATCTGTATTGTCTGCTCTCTAAGACTCAGAGACTAACAGGAAACTTAGTGGAACTCATTAAAGGGATGTGCTCGAAATGCGATAGGAAAAGAACTTGTCACGTTATTTCTGCGGCTTTTGTTTCATACGCGCGAAAATATATTCTCAATGGAAGACAATGAATTAATTCTCCACAATTAATTTACTTAACCAAACGCGTCAATTTAGTTTAAGAAAATTTTGGATTTTGCTATGTAAATTAAAAATGGAATATTTAACACATAATCATTTTAAATTGTAATCATAAATTGTCACAATTGACAAATGTTTTCCAACATTTTATATAATAATCAAAATAACAATTTAAATATTTAGTATAATTAAAATTCATACAAGTCGTTATAAAATTATACGTTCTTCAATTATCATGATTAAACGAAAGTGTCGTTTAGCGTTTGATAATTGTTTTCGTTTGGAATTGTCAGTGCAGTTAACGCTTGCCTATGATGTTCTCGTGTTATAATTACGTATTCGCGAAATGGTCAATTACAAAATTATCGTGACCTCATTCTCATTCCATAAACCTTCGTAAATGAATTATTATCCTATAGTGAAATTTACATCGAGTTAAATACGACTGTTGGGATATTAATTATTGCACGTCATCTTCGAATTTCAAACATTGATTAAGAATAAAAATTTCATCTTGCATAACAAAAATTAAACGTTGCCTTTTGCATTGTCCTTTGCCAAAACTCTTTACGAAGAAACCATGATTCAGTTACAGTCACATCCTCGTTTTCTGACTTCATTTTGCAGTACTTTGTAAATTCGTAACTCTTCTACGAGAATACTTTCAAAGCAAGCTAATTATATTTTAAATAGATAATAAGATAAAAAGAACTTTTGTTTCGTCGATATTTTACACTTTTCGAGTTGTATGAATATTATAAACAGGAGGTACAATGCAAAAGTCGTAAGCGACCGAAACTAAAGCTGATATTAAACAATAATGAAATTTACATTCATCCTTTCTTCGAGAAGAGAAATATTGTAAACTTATAAAATAACGTTAATGTTTAACGGACATTCAGGAACCACGTGACAATAAACGCTGAATGAGCAGAGCTACTTTCAAACTATTAAAGATTTACAACATTTAATCTCGTTTATTTTTTTTTTTCTATTTTTTGCAGAGACAGAATAATATAATGACAAAATCGTCGTGCCGCTTCTTAACGCAGATTATTAGAAGAAATAAAAATCTTCTTTAAAAATAATGTATTTTTCACAATGAATCATAATGATTTTTGCAATATTTTGTTAAGAAATATGCGAAATATCTATGTGGAAAATAAGGTGAAGTGGGGGTAGGATTGGTAAATTTTCTGAGACTGTCATCTATATCTATTATTTACTCCGACACATAAGATTTAATAATCCATAAAGCAGAGCCCTTTATCTGCAAAATTGCGTATTAAAATCCACGACCCCAAACATTATCGCGAAGAATCTTTAACCACTTTTCTCTTCGCTACGTCTTTCGTATATACTCCGGGAAACGCATTTTACGATAACGCGTATACTTTATCTGGCTGTTGGTCTAAACGTCTGGAAAAATCGGGCGCTGCGTTTTCGCTCGGAGCGTTTTCGGAAATCGCATAAAGCTCGCCTCATCAGCGTAAAAGTGTCGCTTACTTAGCGAAGGGAAGCTACCTGTTATTTTCGCCGCGTAAAAAAGGAGGCGAATGGCGGATGCGCGTAAAACGAAGCGAGCCCGGCAGATAAATGTAAAAGCACGACGGGACAAAGTCGTAAAAGGATCGCACGATCGGAAAACGAGATAGGTGGAAAAACGTCGATGCACCGCGATAACCGCCGGATCGGTGTATTTTCTCCGTGAGCACAGGAAGAAGATCGAAATTTTCGAAAGACTACGTCAGTTATACATACGAGCGAGCTTCAATTTTTAGATACAGAGGAAAAATTTCAACGCGAGAAAAAACATTCCACGATTTTTCATAATGCTGACTTCGCTGACTTTTTACAAATGTTTTTCTCTAATTTATTTAAAATTTTATCTTTTTTCGACATGAACTAAAAACGTCAATTTCAAAAAAATTTCAAATTTTTCGAATCAGAGACACCAAAAAATCGATTCGCATTGTTATTTAAAAAAAGAAAAAAAAAAAACTCTCTCTAATTTCTAAAGCACATCTTTGTTACACGTTTTTAACCGGAAAATGTTACTTTCGCAACAATGTTCAATTAACAATAGCCACAATAATTCCTAATACAATCATCATCGTGTTTTCAACGAGCACACTTTCTGAGTGTAGATATTTAATGATGAAGGCTTTTTACAGTGCAGGGTTTGTAGTTCTTCCGGAATTTCGTGGCAGGCGGTGGAAAGCTTTTCGCCGCTTTATTCCAGTCACGCGGGTTAATATAGCTTCGGTACGCGGCCAACCTTCGGCCTATCCACCTGCAATTCAAGCTCCACCCCTATTCCCATCCTCGCCTCGCACCTACTTTTTTTTTTCATCGCAATATTTCCTACTTGCACATTTATATCCCGCCGTTTCAACCACTCTTTTGATGCTACTCCAATTCTACTACTTCTTTCGCCGTCATTTGTCATCACTTTTTCATTGCATTCTAGTTTTATTTACACGGACAGAGAAATATGGTAAGCTTAAGTGTGTATGGTGCGGGCTTTCAATGGAACGTATTTTATAGTTATAGTTGCGTTTGACCGGTAGATCGTGTTTTCGCGACGACCGGAAGATGAACTTTTGCCTAGATTCCACGCATTACTCTTCGCAATGACGTTTATGATTTGTTTTCCTGGAGTACGCCACTTCCTAACGGATTATTGACCAAACTTTTCCAACCCATCCATCATCGCAGTTATTTTTCTTTATTCGCTGTTTTTAAAGGCGACATCTTGTTGGGTCAATTTTGCTTCTGTTGCTCGCACAATTTACAACAATTATTGTCACTTTAACAATTCCTTCTTTCCGCTGTGGAGCGACTTGAGCGTTTTGCGCTCAAGTATTTCGAGTGTGCATTGAGAGTATTCATATCGCGATCATTTAGAACGACAATGGTGATAATGTTGGCTCCCAGCGAAAGAAGATCTCGAGCATAAAAAGGTCGTTCGTCTTCTCAGGACATTAAGAGGAAACTGCGCGAAGCAAAACGCGCGAGGCACTTTTGCGTTTATCTACATCAGACTTGCGAGCGAACGTTAGATCGTCTGCCATGTGAAAAAAGTGATAATTGAAGTAATGGACGTTTCTTTTTACATTTTCGCGATATCCGTGACCCGCTCTTTCAGAAATTGCAGGAAGTTGTTACGTGCCTTATTTCTCTAGTAGCGCGTCGCAAGAGCGCGACGTCAGTTATTTTAATAAGCGCGATCAAAAACAACGCTGCGAGCCGCAATTGTCTCGACCGTTATGGTAACTGTATTTATCGGAAAAATCGAGTTAACGAGAGAGGCTCGACATTACACGCTGGCAAAATAAAGCTTCCTGCCAGAGATTCCACTGCAAATAAAATCATTAATTCCATCACAAAATGGATAATATTATTTACATTCTATTCATTATTTATTCGATATAATTATGTAAAAATTATATCTGAACTTTATGTAACTGCATTCGCGTTTTTTAAATGAATTAAAAACTGCATTCTAACTTGACGTTACGAATGTCGCAAGTTCTCAAGTTTGTTCTTTCTCAACGGTGTAATAAAAATTGTTCATTCCCTCTAAATCTGCTAAAATGCCATAAAAGTAATCGAGTTCTAAATATTATGTATATTCACTTTTGGCGCATAAAGCTAAGCATGTGGATTATTTCCATTAAAGTAATTTTAAGTAGAAAAGTTACGAGTTCAGAAATATTTCCATTATTTTTTAGCTAATTAGGCGAAATTACAGTGTACTTAATTGAACGCAAGATTATTTGATTAAAAAGAAAACTTGCAGCGGACTTAAAAAGTTATGAAATTGTACTTATTCATTATTAGGTAAGACGGTGCAATTAAGTAATTACTCTGGAGAATTTTACTTTTGATGGTAGGTTGATTTTGAAATAGAAATCCATTCAGTTGCTTTAAACGACGGTTTACGGAATTTGCTATAATTTGATTCTCAATATCTTCGTGCCATTTTACATGCATTCGTTATTAGGAAATTTCATGTAACATTGTCTGCGTGCACTTGTAATTGTTGGCGAAATAATTTATGTTAGTATATTTGTAACACAAACTTGTCATAAAGAGAACAAGAATGCTCTTTAAATATTCAGACTTCGGTTATGTATGCATGAAGCTTGGGAATTATAGAACATTGATTGTGTATGTAAATTGCGAGACAACGTTCGCATTTTAATTAAATTAAATCGAATGAATAACTCAGCAATTTGCGGACAAACAATTTACTATACTTTTATATTGTTAATATTATTATTATTTAATATAGATATGCAGATAAAATTCGCAATTAAAAATACACTTTAATTCGTATTCAAATTTACAAATAATTATGAAGGAATAATTTTAGCTTTATTATTGCGCTGTCTACGGAAATTCAATCAAATATAAAATATTAAATAACTCGAAATGCAATTGATGCGTTTATGTACGCGTGTGGTTTACATTTTAATAAGCGAATTATTTCATAATGTTTACAAAATATCCTACAGCTTTTTGCACATGTCACTTTTGCAGGATTCAAAATTAATAAATATTTAAATATCGTTTTCAAAAATCACATACAGCTCGTAACGTTCTATCTTTATTAATTAATCAAAAATAAATTCGAATTCAAAAAAATTCACCATAAAATAATTATATTTAATCAATATGAATAGTTAATAATTTTCTTTGAAAAGCTAACGCAATTTACCTGAGGTAATTTAAAAATTTAATGAAACTGAAAACACTGAAAACAAGGGAAAAATAAATTGTTCAACACCTCTTTGATAGGAGTCGTAACCTATTTAACAGTTCTTTGCGGATTCATTTATGATTCTCCGTATCCAAAAGCGTTCGATTAGCATGATACCATTTTAATTGGATTTCGAATGTAGCCCTTTGTTTTTCAATCCGAGTTGATTGACGTTTTTGCGATGCACAGCAATTTGCAAATCTCTCAAAAATGTTGTTCCCGGTCCATTTGTTGTCCTCATAGTAATTGAGTTGGAAGTTTTTTTTTGGCGCGTACACACAGCGCCCGGTCCGACTATGTTTGACATGTTACGGTCTTCAATTTACAGGCTCTACGATAAAAGCACTTTTCCAACATGATTCGCGAACAAAACAGATTCGCGGTTCGTGTTGCGAGGGCTTCGTTTAATCCGCGCACGTTTTATACGTTTTATACACCTTACATAAGATGTTTTGTTATTTCTCCCCTTTTCACGCAAAAACCAGAACGAAGCTTTTTCATTTCAAAGATATTTTGAGCTTTCATTTGAAAATATTGTTAAATTATACGGCTTGCAAACACTGAAATGATGGTACTTTATTAATTTATGCAAAAAACAACATTCGTCACTTTTTTGTTTGAAAATAACTTTTCTACAGATTATTCTCCGATGATTAATTATCAGTGTCAATATAGAATTTATTTCTATTTTTTCACAATACCCGGGATGAATGTAAAACAAAATGGATTAAACTGGAGACGGACTTAAAGCCCATATTTTCAAGTCGACTGACACTTTATTTAATTAATAACAAAAAAGCGTGTTCCGCTTCGCCATCGAGGACCGTGATTTATGCATCGCACTGAGAAAAATAAGATGTTTCCGTATATATGAAGGGATGCGTTTTTTCACTTTCGGCATAAATATTAATCGGGGTGTTTGTTATTCGGAAAGGCGCAGCTACTCTTTCGCAATCGATAAGAGACTCGTGATATAAGAAGAGAGGAAGAGAGAAAGAACACATATAAATGCGGAACATAGGGATGAATCCAATAAAAAACTAATGACAAATGACAGAGAAAGAAGTAGGGGAATTGGAGTGGCGTCAAAAGAGCAACGAGGATTCTTCCGGATATAAATGTGCGCAAGGAGGAAAAATTGTCACAGAGAAAAAGAAACGCAAAATCGTTGCACGACACGCGAGCGACATTCGATAGTTCGACGACCGCTAATAAAGCTTTTGCCAACGCTTTTTGCAATTATGTTTTCACCATTTATGACACGTTTTTTTTATCGTTGAGAACTGGCTGTTTATCAAGATTCTTTTTTTTTTTTATCATTACTATCTCTCGTTATTTTATAGAAGGAATTTACAAATTTCTTATTTATTGATTAGTTTAAACATTTATTTTTATCGCAAAGTTTTCCATGATCGATAAGAATCAACAATTTTAGACCTTTCTTAATATGTCTGTCATAATTATAATTATTTGATTGACTTGATATGAATTATTGAAATAACAATTTATACTGTTCGATGAACAATGTTGATTGTTGGATTATCGACTTTCGTGTAATTTTAGTGGATCTACTGTAGCATAACTTTTACTTAACAATCATTGTTGTTATGAACAATCTGTTTGTTTCAAACTACAAACTATCCTTTACCGCTGCATCCAATTTAACAAACCCTTCTAATTCTTATCGGTGGAAACTTTCCCTTTATGAAATTCAGGTAACTTCAATTCATCCCCCATAAATGTGCAAATTTGTCCAGTCTAAAAGTACTCGCAAAATAAATATCTAATTTAGAGCAAAGTTAACATTCATATTTAATTTAAAGATTCTTTGCATCATTAAGACCACGTGATGGCTACTCTATTATTATATTTCAGTGGTGAAACTCGAAGCGCCGGGGTTGCTCTTATGCATAGAGATTGCATATACGCGCCGTGGGGCTCGCTCGTCATAATTATCAACATCGTCCATGCGCTCGATTTCAAACTAGAATCTGCTCGTGGCGTTCATTTTTCATTCGCGGCTTCCTCCTATCTTTTTTTTTTTTTTTTTTGCGTTTTTTTTTCACTCCGATCGCGTTAACCTCGATTCGACCCGAATGAAAATCGCGCAATTTTTACCTCAAACAATAATCTCTTGATTGAAAGTGAGAGAGACAGCGTTAGCGAAGTCGCGGACATATTTCGTGGCTGTACTTTTTGAATTGGAAGGCTAATTAAATAGCGATCGAATTACGTGCTATTAATTCAGCCTGGGTGTCCAGTCGAGAGTTAAGGGTGTAATTAAAAGATGCAAATTGCGGGCCTTGAAAAGATTACTTTTTATGGGGTTCGCGAAATTTAATGGCGATTCATACCGTTGCGGCAAAATAAAAAGCAGGAAAAAATATAGATAGTATCAATCTCGTTTTTCTTTGCGTTAAATTTAACACATTCTGTTTTTATTTATCTCAGGGGTTTTTGTTCGATTTATAAAATGTTAGTCTTAATAACCATCCTTAAAATGTCAATTGAATAAAAAATCTAAAAATATAAAGTTTACGAATAATAAATGCTTATAATTTTCTTTGCAATGGCAATTCAGTTTGTCCAAGTTCAATTAACTCGTTGATGTTTAGAGGTAAGCAATGATTTGCCTGAACATCGCAAATGCGTTTTAGTGGAAGTTGAAACACTTATATGTGAATGCAGAAAGGTTTTGGAGGCAATTGGAACGGTTATAACGTAACAAGAAGTCACATCTGGAAGATCGTTACGTAGCATCTAGGACGAAGTGCAAATGTGGTCTTCTGCGACTGGTAATGGAGACTGCATGAGACACTCGACATCGGCAAACAAATCGCATAAACTCTCGGCAAATGACTTCAACGTGCGGAAACTTGTCCAGGTATCATAAAGATACCCACTTATCCGCGCGGTTGCTTCAATCCACTTATATTCACGCGCGCGCGAAATATCATTCAAATCGAGCTCCAACTTTTTCAAACCGATCGACAAAACGAACCATAAAGCACCACCCAAAAGGGGAGGGAATCTAATTTCAAGAAGAGCTCGCTTGTGAATATTTTAAAACCGCTGCCCCTATATTTCGTAGTCAATCATATTTCATATCCCCATTCTGTTTTACTATATTTCATATCGACCAAACGTTGGCCCCTATATTCCGTCAATAAGAGTGATTGGGGAATTTCAATTTTCGTCACTCATTTTCTTTCCTCAAGTGTTATCCCTTCATCATCTTTCTCTCCCTCGATCCCTCCTCCACTTTTGTACTACTTCCCATGCATACTAATTCACTAAGTAGGAAGCTATAGGAATTCAGGGGTTAATTTGAATGAATTGACGTGTATTAAAATGTTCGATTTTACATTAGAAAATGTAAAAACACAATTGTCGTATAAATTTTCCTTGCGGGGAGATTCTTAATTTCATTAGAAGCATTTTCATGTCTATAGAATTGACGTTATAGGAATTATTACGGTCCAATACAAAGTTATGCCATGGGACCAAACTCCCATTAGATTATCCCCGAACGCAACGTAATACACTCACACGTGAATTATTAAATTTAAGTGTATCCCCTATTTTACGATTTCAGAAAAAAGGAATGCTCTGCGCAATAAAATTATTCTGAAATCAGCGATTCTCTGGCGAAACAGATGTCACACAAAAATATGTTTCATGTTATAAATAATATTGGAATTGGATTATCATAAGAAAAAAAAAGATTGTATGTCGCAATTGCATTTCGCTGTTCTCGTTGACCCAACAACAATCAAAGCAATCTTGTTAATTTAACAAAGCCCATTCAGTTTGAACCAAAATATCCTGTTTCAAGAGCACAAGCCGGTCATTAAAAAAACAAGCAGGTTTACTAGTTACCGTGGTCTCGATTAAACCCTTGTTATTCCGGAGTTGCAATAAAATGTTCGATTTTCGTAAGCGTACAAACAATTTGCGACGACAATAACGTACAAATCTAAAGCGCCGACATCGAAATTTCAAATCTTAAAGCTCTTCCGACTGGATGTAACATCACATTAAACCCACAAGTCCCGTTTAATCTTTGTCCAAATAGAGTTTCGTTTATACAACGCTGCCCCTCACTTGTAACGATGTCGAAATTTGTCTTACTTTTCCTCCAAGAGAATCTCTCTGTTATTACCCTTTTCTCCTCTTTCACCTAATTCAACTACAGAGGACGTATGAAGGGCATACGTTGTTCTCACTCACACATAAAGCAAGCATACAGATGCATAAGTTTATATTGACTTACATACGTAGACACACACACATGTCCGTAGATTTTGCGGCGCTGTCCATAAATCGTGTGAATAAAATGACGCTCCATTGTCGGTGCAATTTTACTTATTTAGAATTCCGCGTTGAACAAAGTGTTCCATTTGGAAAATTATAGCTCTGATAAGCGTAAGCGCGAGGTGTTTCGCAACTATTTTTCTCTGGCTCTGTCATGCGATCCTCGCGTGTCTCATTTTGCAGTCGCGTCGAAAAACGGAAAAGAATAAAAGAATCCGGTTGCGCGCCTGATAAAGAAAAAGCCTTTTTTTCAATTCCACGTGAAAACGAGGAACGCGGCCTTTTCGAGCGCAAGCACAAACGATCAACTTCAGCGCGCTAAAAATAGCTTTAGCGCCAGCCAGCTCTGCCAGATAATGTATCAGATGTATGTTAATTCGGCTGATTAATACGCTTCAAAATCAAGATAAAAGGTTCTAACTCCTGCGAGCTATTTAACGTAGTTAAATAAAACTTTTTGCATTCCGTTCAAATAGCAGCCTTTTACCATTGCCCAAAAATACGTGCGATTTCACGGATAATATATTATTGTTAGTTGATAAATTTATTGAGAACTTACATTTACAAAGAGAATTGTTGAAATTTCTACAATCATAATCGTTATCTGAATAAAAATCTATTGAACATTAATAACATCTAAAATTTGTCGCAGATATTAAGGCTAAATGAATTTGAACGAGAATCAAAAATAAAGAACAATTGGTCGGAAGGTGGAAAATCGAAATTGCAATAATTCCATCGAAGATTATCGAGCGCGAAACCTCTTAATGTTTGAAGCACTTAATTCATGAGGCGCGTAAATCATGCCATAAAAAGTCACTCTTGCTGACGCCACTGCGATATAAAGTGTTAATGTGTTCCTGTAAAAGAATCTCGTTTCCTAGCGATCGATGTTCACATTATATTCTCCGGAGACGCGTCTCTTTATTCGACCTCACCTTTGGAATTTCTATTAAATTTCAGCAGGACCGATTGCATTCGCGAGGACAGTCACCGACATGCAAAATAACGTTGCGCCAATTCGAATGTGTCAATTGTTTTGTCCTTCCTTGAGAATACAAAATCTACACCAACGTAAAATACACAATTTTACTCTGCATGCCAAAAGTTATTTCCAAAGAATAAAAACATCATCGTGAATTTTTATTTTTGAGTACAAGTCAGACCATTTTGGTGTTCCTGTTGCAAATTTTATTAAATTTTCTAATGTATTATTCAAATTTTTATTTCAGTTTTGACAGATATAAGAAAAATTTCATATTTTTGTATTAAAAATGAATAAAAAATGAAAAACGTCATGTAAGATGAAAATAATTTCTAAAAGTTGAAAACGATTCCTTAAATAACTATTTGATGCTATTATAACATTTACGTAGATTAAGCGGCGTAAAATTTAATAACGTTTCATCGCTTGAAAGTAATATCATAGGTAGCAATTTTTCAAGGATAACGTGACATATCACTTTTCTTAACAAGATAATTGTTAGGTAGTGACGATACAATTTAAGATTAAAGAGATTCCGGCACATAATGTGTAAATTGATAGTATATTGCAATATAATTGCGTATAATATTACGACGATCTTCCCTGTAATGCTTTTATATAAAATGTTCATACAAAATCGGACAATGTAAAAATCAACCCTTCTTATATTTATTTCCTAAGTTGAGGGTTCGCAGTAAAAGTATTTAACTGCTACCATCCAATCAGTGTAATGCAACTAATCAATTGAAAAATCTTTCAACCGTACCCTTTTTATGAGAAATTAAGACAGTGGCAGAATTTCCTCATGTTCTCTTTATTGTAGATTCTGTTGAACGTGACAGAATTGATTTCATTTAATTAATTATTTTTGGACTTTTGCATGCATTACAGTCATGTCCATTTTAATCTAAACGTTTGTTATTTATTCATTTGTTTTAGGTAAGTCCACATTTTGCAGACTGTCGCTCCAGTTGTGTGAGTAGAAATATAACTAAACTTT
>JABFQA010000653.1:0-17847 GCA_022817065.1 Probaryconus sp. ZL-2020 | reverse complement strand
TTTTTGCTACTCTTTGTACGAAAGTATAAAAATCTTCTTCGGATACATTATTAAGAAAAAAAAAAAAAAGAACAAAAATCAAGTATTGATCTTGGCAGACTCTGTCCAGTGCGTCATATCTTGTTGACCCTACAAACATTCCATCGCTAACTTCGAGATGATTATGACAAGTGGACTTCAATGCATTTTTATTTCTTAAAATATCATTTTTTTTCGATAGTACAAACAATTAAAGAAAATCTTTCGTGGAAAAACAACAAAACGACTTTAATATTAACAGCGCACTTTTGAAACAGTATTGTTTTACAACAGAAAAAATCTATTGAAGGATTCGGTTCAATTTTTTTTTTTTCTTTTGAACGAAATAAAAAGTATTTTTTTTTGTTAATAAAATTAAATTCAAGAATGGTAATTCTTCCTCGTTCTCATTTCATTGCAATAAGATTCAGTTCAGTTCAAATGATTATCTGATAAATATGTATTACAACAGAAGTACTGTGTATAAACAATAAGAATGCAAAAATGTGAAATTTTATCGAAAATCGTCAATGATCTAACTGCTATGAATAATATTTATATTACACTTACAACTGATAATTTCTTCGGTTGAGAAACATTCTGACCCAATTTCAAATCCGTTGCAAAACACATGGCTTCGAAAACTGTAAGCTTCGGTTGTACAAGATCTTCTTGCATGATATAGCATGATGATTTTCGAAATATTCGTAGATCTCTTGGTTGGCCATTTATGTTAATGATCCCACTTCCTTTGTCACTTCTGCGAACAAGCATCAATAAAGATATTATTTAAAACGAATAATTCGTTCTAAATGAGCGACATTTAACTTTGAGTAAGTGTGAATTTTCACTTGCTCAAATTTACGTAGAAAATTTTATTTAATCATGAGTTAAATGTTGTTACATAAATATAATTATTCAATTGACAGATTCCAAGAAGGAAAGGGGTCATTTACAAATTGTTAGTTATGTTTTATTGAAATCATACTGTATGTAAAAAGCTTACAAATGTACATCGTAAAAAACTTTAGTACATTTCCATTCATTTTTCTTCAATGTCTAATATTAAAGTTTTCCTTTTTTTTTTTTAATTTTGACGATTGATCTTTTCCAAAAATATTGGAAAAGTAATTTTCAAGATTCTGTTGTTGATAAAGAGAATAACGCGTAAAAGAATCTATCTGAATTTTGGCAAGATTGGATTGGAATTTCGCTTGAAAAGTAATGAGAAAAGTTTTAGAGCTTTTCTGATTGCGTCAAGACGAAGCCCTTCCAGCAGGGAACCAACACGACGATGAACACAACGCCGTTTATAAATCGGTCACGCATCGACCGAGACCGACGACGTCATTTCGTGTGCCTTCCCTGCTGTACGTAGCTCGAGAAATACAATTCTCGCTTCCCGTGTCACGTAACAGGTCGCCAGGTCGCCGACCTCTATTTTATTATCATTTTTTGTAAAACTCTTTAGATAATTAACACTTCGTTCTGCACGATGTGTAGAATAATTCTATTATTAAGGAATTAAACGTTAAAAATCAACTTATAATTGTTTAAGATTGAACCTATAAAACAACAAATACATTTAACCAATAATTCCTTAATGAGTTATAGAATTATTGGTTAAAATTAATCGTTATTAGCTTAACGCGATTTATCAGATTTATCCTTGAAACTCAACGAAAAATACAGTAAGTCTCGAGAAAGGGATAATTTCAATATTTGTGGTTTTGGATTCTTATTATGTATCTGAAGTTCTCATCGATTAATTCATCGAAAAATTTGCAAAAAGACAAACTTCACTAAAGACATTGTAAAGACGAACATCGTTAACAATTTACAAGAAGTAACTTAAAGAAAGAATTTGCAAAATCTTTAGTGAAGTTAGATTTTGCAAATTTTTAGAAACAATTGTAGTCATTTTTGCAATTATCGATGAATTAATCGATGAAAACTTCAGACACAGTTCTTATTACCGAAATCTCTTAATTCAGTTCAAGGGATTTCTGAATACATCATCAACACAAATTGCACTAGTGAACGTTCAGAAATCTGAGTTAAGACATTTCAGTAATAAGACATTTCGGTCAAAATTAATTTCTTGAGAAGAATTTGAAAAAACATAATTTCACCTAAATTGGAAAAGTTATTTTTATTCGGAGGAATTTTTCAGTGGTTGCTTACTTGTATCCTGCCAAGACGTTTAATAATGTTGATTTTCCGGCGCCGGAAGGGCCCATAATGGCCGTCAAATTGCCACTTCGAAACTGTCCACTAATTCCTCTTAATATTAATTTTGTCGAACCTGCAATGATGCTTGAATTTATAATTCAGGGTCCCAATGCAATAACGGAGTTTGCGCTCAAAACTACTCCTTTCGCGCATCAAAGGGCCACTCAGAAATCGTGCGCACTTTCATTTTTTCAGCAGCCTTCCAATGCGCGTAAGGGCATTAGCCTCGAACGCAAGTGTCTGTATTGCATCGGGACCCTCCATTATTTACATCGAATAATTAACAAAACTAACAAAAGTTCAATAGTCTTAATGAAACAATCAGCTCTGGGAACAATAAGCAACAACAATAAAATTGTACTCTTTCTCTTTCAAACTTTTTATACCATAAAATGTAAGATTTTCTTTTTTCAAATTACCCATTATATCAATGAAATCAAAATTCAGGAATCATTGAGATTGATTTTTAAATCAATAGAATAGAAAAATTATAACAATAAGATAAGGTAAAGGTATTTCTGTTTCAGGGTCTTCAACTGATTTGTAAAAGGCAAAGCACACTACAGATGAAGGTGAAGCTCTTCTTTTAGCAGTACCGATCATTGTTATTGTATAACTAGAATTGCAGTTAACAGTGAGTAAAAAAAAAATTCTTACTTAATTAAATAAATTTCATACATTTAATTATAAACTTTCTAATCATGATAAACTAAAAACTATTTGAAATAGTAGAAAAAAAAAACTATTTAGTCACAAGGTAATTACTGTAAGTCATCTGAAAAATCACGTGACTAATAACTAGAGAAAAAGTTGAATCACTTCTGAGGATTATGATAAAATCATCTTGATCTTTTTTATTTTTTAAAACAAAGTTGAATCCGGATGAGTAATTGAAATCTGAATAAGTAATGTAACATCATAAACTTGTGCTACTCATTATTTTTTCAATATTTCATTTATTTCTCTGTAGCTCTTTTATAGCTTCGAAGAATTGCATTATAATGAAAATTGATTAATAAATTTTAACCAATAATCATAGATATAATTTTGAACGCGTACACTGAGAAAAAAAATTGTTGAAAAATTACAATCTATCTTGTAGTTTGAGGACATAATGGCCACAAATAGAAAAATTACAATCTAAAATAATAATAACTTAATAAAAACGTAATGGAAATGATAAATTAGATTATAATTTCTTTTACTTCATTCATAACTTTCATTAAATAATTCATAGTTTTTGTTATTTTAGATTGTAATTTTTCAACAATTTTTTTTTCTCAGTGTAACGATACTCTTCACGTAGATGACAAAGACTTGGGTTTGTTAAATATAAATTAACAAACGTATATTAATTCAAAATTTCGATAACAATAATAATATGAATAAAGCAGTAATTTAATAAAACACGAATAATAAGTATTATAAAAAGAGCACTTGAACAAGAATATTTTGACTACGAGTCTGCGTCAATGGCTTGTTTTTTTTTTGTCGTTTTTACTCGCACGAACAAAAGCTATTCAGAAACAGGATATTTCGAACTTTGTAAACTCGATCGGTTCGCGCACAGTGTATTAGATTTTCATCTATTTTCAACTTCGTCTCCGTAAGATCTCCTTGAATGCTCTTTTCGTATGCTAATAAGATTTTGCCGGAGAAAGATGCATGCCAAAGCAAATTAAATCGGATTGACAAGCAGAAACACGATAAAAACGAAGAGACAACAAGTAAACGA
This sequence comes from Probaryconus sp. ZL-2020, assembly GCA_022817065.1. Lineage (NCBI taxonomy): Eukaryota > Metazoa > Arthropoda > Insecta > Hymenoptera > Scelionidae > Probaryconus > Probaryconus sp. ZL-2020. The sequence continues at coordinate 13,862 of JABFQA010000653.1, read as the reverse complement.
GAGCTTGTAATAATTTCACATTCATTTCACTTGTTAAACATATTGTCTGACGGAATTGATTTACATTTTCCACGACTCGGAGACATTTTGTATACGAAATGCAGTTACATCCTTCGTTGTATATTATCATAAACAAGACATTTGAAAATATAAGAATTTCATTTTTCATGCATTACAAAAAAAAATGCTATTCTTATTTTTTTTTTTTTATTTTATTTGTGAAGAATTATTATTTTAATTTAAATACAACGAGTTTTATAAAAGAAGAAATGATTTTGGAATTTTTACTAAGGACTGTTATTTTGCATAAAAAAATAGAAGCATTGAAAAATTTAAATTAAATCTTGCATTTTTTAAATTGAGAATTGTTGTAGATACAACAATTCGGGATAGCGTGTTTTCTACTGAATTCCATTCAGAGGGTTTCGATTGAATTTTGACCAGAAATTGACGTGTGTCGTTTTTCGTGCTTACGTCAAAAGTAATATATATACGTTAAATACGACACGAATGTGCTAAAATATTGTAATCAATGTATATCATCAACCCATATTCAAAAAGGACACTTGTCACAGAAATACGTACCATTCAGAATATCGTAATATATGTTATGAAAACATAGTATCGTTGAATCGTGTTTCAATGAATATTTGTTGGTATTTTTTCGCAGAATTTATGTTCGTAAAAAAGACTGGGTCAAAAATTCAGATTATTTTATCAGAAGTGGATTTATTTATACAGTGCAAAAGTCACAGGAAAATTTACCTTTATATTTATTTTCAAAAGTTTTTTTTTTTTTTTCTAAATATATAAACGTGGAAAATACATATACTTTTAATTGGATAAAATTATTAACGCAAATAATTGGCATTTCTGGAACTGTTTTCATTTGCAATCCTATAATTTTATAATATTTCGAAACTGAAACTGACATTTAAAAAATCTTAAGAATGATTATAACGAACAATGAAATCAAACAAATAATCCTTTAATTGAAAGAAAATCTCGGTCAAGTTGTGAATAATAACGACAGGTAAGATTTTGAATAATAACATCAATTAAAGCTGTCCTGTGAATAATGCGCCCAATACAAACCTGTTGTTATTGATACTGAATGTACAACGAGTATTGTTATACAGGTTTCAATTTATAGCTTGAATTATGGATATTCCGTTATTCGTGCTTAAAGGTAATTAAGTTAGTCCTTAAGAGCCACTGCCAACTCCCCGTGAATAATTTTCACGATTCTCGCTTCAGTTTCTGAATACAATTTTGCAGGACGTTTTTAGGTCATGACATTTTAATGAATGAATCTCTGCGTACAATAATTCTTGGAAAACTGATGATACTTTTAATTGTAACTGCTGCATTTATCAAATAAATTCTCAAAGAAACATTAGCGAAATAACTCAAGATTTTCTGATAAGTATTTCGCTGAAAGAGCTTGAAAATTGCAATGAAAAATTATTTCAACGAAAATACATTGCAGACAATTTTTTCTTTTATTAATGAAATTTGTGGTTTGCAATGTAAATTGTTTAGTAATGAAGAAATTACTGTTAAACACAATCCTTATTTAATTATTGAGTTATTTGAACAAATATGGTCATCATAATTTTTGAAATAAGAAACAATTTTGTTAATTTCAAACACATTACTGCATCTCTGAAAATGTGAAATGTCTGAAGCCTCTTCCAACGTAAGTGGCACAACACACTGCGATAACAAGCGCAGTTGAACTTTTAGTCTTGACTTTCGTCTCGAGGCTCAAGAGGTTTGCGAACTAACTGCGTTATTATATTCTTTGTTGCATCTCTAAGGTCATCTAGGTAAGACCCTGACACGAGGTTACGTGTGAATTATTGCCCACAATTTATCATATACAAGACTTTATCAAGATTAAAAAGGATATGACCAAAATGACAATGGCAATTCAATTTAATAACAACAATATTATATACCCAATGAAATATACCCAATTACTATCCAGCACTTTGTTTAATTACTGTCAACAAGCCAACAATTATTTTCAAAAAGGTTCATTAATATTTGCAATCAATTTTTACAAAACAAAGAATGAATGTTACGCGAAAGCCCTTTGGACGTTAAAATAACAAAATGTTGCGGAAAAAACATATTTCGCAATTTCCATCTGATTATGGTAATATTTTCGTAGTTACCGTTTCGTCGTGCAATTTTATATTAATGCAAAACCCATTACAAATGCAAAGGAAAACACGTACAGTCAAAAACAATCGATTTCAACAACTTTGCAAAAAAAGTCGAAGTGATTTATCGTTGAAAATTCGCGAATCACAGAGATATCAATTTTGCAGCATCGTTGCTGTTTCTGTTGCAAGAGCTATTGCGTTTACCTATACATTTCTAATCGCAAAATGTTGTAATTCCAGTTGGACTAGATAATTCGGGTTCGTGCTAAGGTACAATTGGTCACGTCGAATGGCACAAAGGAACAGTTCATTTTGAGCCGACTGGCTTGCGCATATATTTGAGTCGTTGTCATAAGGCCGCTTACTCGCGCCCGTTCGAACTCCGTTATCAGGAGGTCACGGCACTACACAGCCCTTTCAAAGCGAACCTCACTATCTCTCTGCCTTTCCCTGACGCCACTGCGTGCTTTACCTCGTCGCCTCCCTTCGGTTTCCCTCCCCTTCCCCTTCCCCTTCCCGAACCCCTCCCGTCATTAACCCTGCTGTAGACATGGCCCTGGATAAACACGATACTCGCACATGCTATAAACTATAAAGGGTGCTTTTAAGTAACGCCACGTACTCAAATATTCGCCTGTTTCCTACAATTGTCGAATAGCACGGGAATTAAATCAACTGATATTTAGTTATTCCGTTTGTTGCAAAATCGATGGATCCTCTAAGAATTTGCGTATTGCAAATTAAATAATTTTGCAATAATTTTCTGTTGGAATGTTACGTTAACGATTGTAAATTTTTGTTGCTTTCTAAACTACCTGGAAATTACTGTAGAATTCACTCGGCATTAACCTTTGTCAGAAGATAATATTTGGTGTGTTAACGTCTATTCGTGTGCTGAGAAAATTATGTGGTAAGAAGGTACAACTACAGTGACGCAGAGTGGAATAAGTGGTGAAATATGTTTATTTTAAAGTAGTTAAACAGTTAGGAAATTTATTACTGGTATTAGGTAGAAGTTACAATTGTTGTATGTTCGTGAAATGAAAAAAACAGGAAAATTAAAAAAAAAAAAAGATTAGGAACATTGTATTAGAGATTACGTTAGGGTTAGCATTCCCTAAACGCTTTTCATTAAAGATAATGTACATTTGTCTTTGTCCTAATGAGTTAAAGCTAGTAATGCTGAATTATAGTCGTTTGTCACTACAATGTGTTGTTTCCCGCGAGCATCGATGCAGACAAAATATTATACCGAACTTTACCGCAATTTATCTGTGCAGTTTATCCCTTTCGCAGTTTTCCCTAAACTCGTGTTTTGTAATTATTTAGAAAAATAACGCTAATTAACAATACTATTATAAATTCATTAATTTTTCGTTTCATCATTTCAAGCTCTGTTTAACTTTCGCGTGTAACATTTCATCTTTCATATGTTCTTGCATACACTAACACATTGCATGTATAATCTAATCAATAACTTCCTGAGGTGTATATTGGATAAGGCTAATATGGTAACGAAGAGTTTCACGAGATTGCATCCTACCATTCTCATCTTCCCCTTCTAGGCACAGAATAAAAAAAAAGATAACATTGAAGTATCAAATTTACGCGACAAAAATATCATTGTGTTACACATAAAATCATTTAATGTAATTCTAATTGACAATAACCATTAACATTATTGGTATCTACGATCAACTGACCATTAACAGATACACTTATTAACAATGCCTTTGTGTGACTGTCGTAAACGTCGTTTTGATGTCTCCCTCTATCACTCTCTCCCTTTATCTAAAGAAATTTATTACACTGATATGGCAATATAAAACAAATCGGTGTATTGTTTTAACACTGAAACGTGAAAGCTTTATTAATCTCCACTCTAATAAAAATTTCTACTTATATATTCTCTTTTCATTTTACAAAAAGAAAAAGTTATTGTTTTTTTTTTTTTTTTTGTCAAAATCCAATTACATCGCGCAAATAAATTACTTTCATTCTTTTGTCTTCTAAAACTTGAATTTAACTGCTATGAAGCGATATGATGCTTTGGATTTAGCTTTGAGCTAGTACCAAGTTTATGACAACAGAGAATGGTTTATGCAGAGCATCTCTTGGAGCTCTGTTACAGGATGAGAATTTCCGAATCCTCCTGCGGCAGTATCCTGGGTCTTTCTCTACGTCAGTTGCCGGCGAAGCTAGACGTCGTGCAGTGATCTACCACTGTCGCTTCTGTGTCAACACTATACCTACAGCCAGCGGTGTATTATGTACGCTCACAGTCAAGCTGGCCTGTGTCTCTCGCAAGCTGCGCCACTGGCAAACACTATGACTAAATCACCGATTGCCAACTGTGTCCCTAACCGCGCGGAGGGACACAATCCTTTCCTCCGCTCAACATTTCCTCGGCTCGCCTTTGTTCCTACTTTCATTTTGACCGCCAATATCTGCGCGGAATACAAAGTGCTAAACAGTCCGCAGTCGGCCGGAAATTCTTTCGACAGAAATGCGCGCGGAAACGAGACTTGAGCACGTTTGAAGATAAATAGCTTTTTGCCGGAGAATTCATGCTGAAAAATGGCGCAACGTTCTTCACCTTTTTTTTTCCCTCTTTTCTGTCTTTTCCTCATGCAAATTTCCAAAATAAATTGCAACGCCGCATACATGCGCTTTTATCCTATTGCGTTAAGTACGCGGGGAATATCTTTTGCAATATTTCACTGTTGTGCTCGTAATGAAAATATCGATAATGCCCTTTCGCCGCGCTCTGTAAGCTTTAAGCAATTTTGGAAATTCGCACGTTCCAAATTGCTACTGTCTATTGGAGAGGGTTTTTTGTATTAAAATGATTATCACGCTTGGATTTTTTTTTTTTTTTTTTTCTATAGAAGAGAATCAAATGAAAATTTCTTAAAAATGTAAAGCTTGTAAATTAAAATAAACCTAATCAACAATTTTTAATGAACGGGACAAAAAATCCATAATCTTGCATAAGTATATATCTGGCATATTTTAAGGACAAAAGAAAGTTTGCTTTAGCAGCCACCCATCTGCATAAATTTCCATAATTTTTCTCATAACGCAACACATTTAGCCTCGTTAAAATTGCGTTAATTACAATATTTCTGCCGCCCATTCAAACCCATTAAAAGCGTAAGAGTGATCCAATTTGATGCTGATTGGAGAGATTTCGTTGATTGGCGCGCAGGCTCCGGTGGCAAGCGACGTTAATTCAAATTGGGCCCAGTTAATGTCTTCTTATCTGGAATGGCGATTCCACGGCCGAAGGCAATTGCGTACAGTCACGATGAGTAAAGCCTTTTTACGAGCGAGCGAGTCTTAACGTCGCCACGGCAATGTTCTTTCGCTGATCCTGCCGAGGTTAGCGCATGGAAATGCTCGAAGTGGAAATACTTGTCGTAATACCGTAATAATATGTTCTTAAGTTGCTCACAGTTGAGCGGATTGATGTTATTATCGCACTACCTCGAAATAACATTGCGTCTGATGTTTCGACACGTTGCAAATGTTTTAAAATGTCATTTCCTCGATTATTGTTATTGCGTTTAAAAAATACTTTTGGGATCATGTTTTGTAAAGTGTTACTCCATTAGAAAGTGTTAATAGATTAACGGAACGAATCTGTAATTTAGCTTCGGACAAATGACACTTTAATTAACAACAAAAACGCACCTTTTATTAGAGCGAAGGTGCGGCAGCTATTCGATAATTTGTCTCCGAATGGACTTATAAAGTACTGAGAGGCGTATCGCAACGAACATTTTCCGTGTGTCGCGGTTGTACTGGTCATGCCAAAAACATTGTTCACCCTCACGGCTCCCTTCCATTTTGTCGCCCCTCATCCCCTTGTCCACCTACTTTCATCACCAACCATACGAGCTTAAAGAGGAAAAAGGTGAGCTACCCTCGAATTTTGATCTGCGGTTGCTGTGATAGTAATAGTACTATTATGCTTCTTTAGCTTTTCCCCTTTTATTCTGCTGGATGCGTTTACATTTGGGGCGATGAGTAGAAGTGATTAATTATTGAACTTTTTGAGCTCACGGTATTATGGAAAAATTTCAAATTAGAACACATAAATAAGGACTTTTATTTTTACGCTGTAATTTGACGATAAAAAATTACGGGTCAAGATTTTAAATGGCTTTTTTTTTTTTAAGTGCACGTGAATATTGTAGGTGTAATAAAATTGTTATTCGCGTTGATTGGACACACACATTTTAGTAGATTGTTTCCTAAAGTGTTCAGAGTACACTTGAAACAATTCACGTTTCAATTTCTATTACGTATACATTTTGAAAAAAGCCATGAAACTAAAATTGGCAAAATTTTTTCTCTAAAACATCTCTACGCAAATTTCCATAATGGAAAATTCAACCTTCTCTCTCACCCTTGTATAAACAATCCTTGAAAACCGTTTACACTAAAAACTTTCATATCTCAACAAAGATGAAAATATCCTTTTTACAACATTTCATATTACACTCTCTGCCAAAGATCTCGATTCAATATAACGTTAATAATTTATTCTCTAAAGTGGAAAACTGATTTCGAAAACTGCTTCGCTAGTATAAATCGTGTGACGTTTTACAATCCAAGTCTCATTGTCGTCTAGATGAAATTGGAGGCTTTTCCAATAGGAAATTTGTTCCAGGAAGTTGCATCCGCAGGAAGGATATCGATTAAAATACGAAAAGTACTCGGGGACCCACTTGTACGATAAACGTGCGGGAGAGATTTGGCACTTGGCCCGCTTTGGACACGATACCAATGGCAGTGCATATGGCCACTCGCAATAAAGATCCCTGGGATTGTAAAAGGTAACCGGCAATAAAATTGCTAATCCCTGAATGGTAAGGCTCATCTAAATTCCACTTGGTTCATTGCCACGTTGCGCCCAGCAATGCCGCAATCCGATTACCAGATCGATTACTATCAAAACTAAACACCTCACGATTTTGTCAACTGGCTGACGAGGATAAGAATCCAGATAAACAAGTATCCGTTCGAAACCACTTATCCAGGATTTCAATTTGTGTTCTATTTTTAAAAAGATCTGGTGTAATTAATTTTTGTAAATTAAAAATTCACTAAAAACAAACTGTTTGAAATTTCACGAACATCATGAACTCAAAATTCAACATTTATTTGAAAAGGACTTTCGTACGGAGGCGAAGTCTTGTAATATTGTCGCAGGATTAATTTATCTTTCATCATCTGTGTACGTGCAATATATACACGCGACAGACTCCGGCAAAGAATGTCTCTTATTTTCTGTCTCTGTTCAATAGTCCCAGTCGGCCCTTCATTCTCATCTCGCGCGACTCGCGCCGCTGCACTTCTCGCGTCACGAAACAGACGCGCAGAATACACGAAGACGCGACTCCCACTTAACACAATAGCCAGCCGAGACTTCTCTCGGGCTTGATTCTGATGAACTCCGCTGAGAACTATTTTCAAAGATCCAAAACTATTTCACCTCTTCTTGTACGTTGTACCCAGCTTGCTTTATGCCATTTCATCTCCATTCTTTCAATTCTTGTCTGTTTTCCACCAAACCACGCTTTTATCAGTCAAACAAACATTCTTTGTTAATGAATATTAACAGAATGAAATTGTTCAACTTCTATTGTTGAAACAGTGGAAATTCAAAGAAGTATCATTCTGGTTCTTCTCTTTTTCCTTTCGTCAAAAAAAAAAAAAAAATGTTGAAGTTGCAGTAAGAGAAAATGAAACAAAAATGATAAACAAGGCGTGGCATTTTATTGATATAATATAGTATAAAAACCAGGAGTTTCTTAAACGTGTGCGAAGGATTGCAGTGACAATCGTGGATGTGAATAAAACGAGGAAAGAGATCGTCTAAAACTGATAAATGTCGTCTGATTCGGAGAGTAAAAGGATTTAATCCGCTGGAAAAATGTTGTATATAGAAATCCCATGCTCTTTACTTGAACGAGTAAACACATAATAGATCAATTGCTTCAAGGCGAACAAAAATTTATAAATAATTCTCGAACTATAACATAAATAAAATAAAAAAAAAAAATTTCGAATTGCTGATAATGAAAAAAATTTGACGACTGTTTTTATTTAACGTGCAACATAATGGATGAAAAGTTTTAGTTATGTAACTATTTTCCAACATTTTCCAATATCAAATAATACGTTTGTGTAAATATCATAGTATCCAAAGAAGAATTTGAAGCATCTGTGGGTTACGTTTCTACAGGATATAAAGAGATTCTTTTCTCAAAGGTGTAGTTTGTTTAAATTGATAATCTTCTAAAGAAATTTTATAGTTTTACGCTGATGAAATTTCTTACCGACATCATCTTACACAGAGCTCGTCATCTGGGAAATGTTTTAGATAGATACAATCTTGTACAGATGACTATTTAGGGACGTAGTCGAAAGTCTTATTTTCTAGAACGATAATAATCTATGAATAATGTACTCGATTATTATTACGTTATCGTAACTGAAAGTAATGTATCTGTTGAATAATTTATAACTTTCAAAGTTACATAGTTGAAAAGGCAAATTTAAGGTTGATTTAAACTGAGATTTAAAGATCATTTTTAAAGGACTCTTTTCTGTTCGAAATAGAAAAAATTTTAATTCTTAGTGAATACATTGAAAATGTATAATCATTAAATTTCTCTTATAATCTCAAACATCGTTCTCTTTTTTTGAATGCATTTAATTGTATTAGTCATTTTTTTGTTCGTAAAGAAAAATGCTTCTTTTCCGTTTCATGAGCAATACAGGCGATTGTTGTATACTCGATATACTTTGTGATATAAAATATATTCCGGCTGATATAACTTTAATGAGTGCGGCGGCTGTTTAGAGCATTTGTAGTACTCGGCGGTATCAGTTTCTGCTGGTAAACTTAACGAGCTTTACTTCTCGTCGGTCGACGTACGTTAGAAGAACACAACCGTGTACGCTCGTTACTCGATCATAGGCGACCTATAATACAGTCTCCAGTATATGCGAAATAATGGTAACTGGACGACAAAGGAAACAAACTTCTTCCGGGTGAATGTTTGACTTCAATTTGTAGTATATCGTGTCGATCGAATTGATGCCAAGTCGTTGAGCACATCTGTTACTTCGTGCTCTTTGTCATTATAGTCTCATAATACGATTCCCTGCATCACGATTAGAGCAACACTTACCTTCTCTCATCTTACTGATGGATCAATAATGTTTTGGAATTTACAAAACTTTGTTAACATTGGTCAAACTTTTCTAATGTTAAACTTGCAAAATGTATTTTTAAGAAATGCATCCAGTTTCCAAAATTCAATTATATTTTTTGGAAACCAATTTATCACACATTTATCACAGATAATTTTTTTATCATTAATTTCAACATTTGTTGTTTCTACAAAAATTGAAAATTAATATGTTAAAGTAACGAGAAAGATAATATGCTATGTATAGTAACAAAGTAAATTAATTATTAAGTCGTGTATTAACGTCTCGGCAGTCCTCTTAATTAAAATCGATGTTATTCAGAAATGATTATTTATCCATTAATATAAATTAATGGGATTAAATTACTTTGCTGTTTCCACGATTAAATTACCTCAAGATTAACAAATTTTTTATCGCTATTTATTTCTTATCAAGATTCTAATTTTACCTTCTGAAAAAATGTAATAAAAGATTTCGATGATTGCATCTTCTTCGTGATGATGTTAATGTGTATTAATTATATAATCAGTGGGCTTACCTGGAACAAAAAAATAAGAAATCTCATTAATAACATTGTTTGCGTCGCCCATTAAAATAGTATATGTTTAATTTGAATGCATTATTTCATAGGAAAAAAATGTCATATTTCATGGCAAATATTAATAACAAATGATTTGATAGACTACAGAACAAATCTAATAAATCACAAAACTTATTTCCATTGAATAATTTTTATCGTGTATATCCTTAATCCTATATCAAAAACAATGAATATTACACTTAACACATAAATTCAAATCTAAAGTACTTATAAAACTTTCAACGATCAATTTTCCAACGTTTCAAAACCATCAATAACAAACGTCATAAATAAACTTGCAATAGTTAATAAATTTATCCGTCAATTCTCTGTCTATCGATTTTTCGAGAAATCCTGAAACGATTAATTCATCTCACGTAATTCCTTACATTACGTCTGTGCAGAGACAATGGCCGGGCGTTACCTAACACAAAGAGCTCGAAACAACACCGGCGATACAGAGAGTCATTAATCAGAGCACGATTCAGATCTAAAAACCCATATCTACGAATGACACGAGCGCGTAAAATACGTCGCCCTTTATCGTTCTATCTTTATGGCCGATAATTGAGTGGAATCGATGCGCAGCTGCACGCGGCTCTGCGAGCTTAACGCGAGAGCGTGATTTGCCGGCGGTTCACACATGAATCGCCGCCACGACGAAAGGATCACGACTCCGCCGGGCAATCTTTAATTCGTTCGCCGGCACGCTCGGCTGGATGACAAATTGATAGTCCGCGATTAAAGTCAAGCCGGCCGTGTCTACTACACGAAAAAAAAAAATGATTCGTAAGTACAGGCATAATTCTGGCTACAATAGAGAAATGGTATGTCTAATGTAAACAAACGGTATACATGTAAGATGTTTATCTAATTTAACTAAATGATTTAGATATTTCAGACAAAGATTTAGCTAATGCAGCAATATTTATGCTTAGGACAGGCATATTTCGTAGCCATACACATTTATCTGTACACAAGCTAATAATTTTTTTTTCCGTGCTCCTTCGGGGAGATACAGTCGGTTCAATATAGTACCACGAAACGGTCGCTTTTTCCGAAATTATAAATTTCCTAAACACTCTCCGTAGTCAACGTTCCAGATAATTATCCTTTTGCGATTAGTCGGAAGGTTTGCGGATAATTGAATTTGCTCGTCAAACGAAACGGAGACGACGCGTCATTGCATTATCGAAATTTCAGGGCGACGAACAAAGTCACTGAGCAAACATTTGTGTTGGATTTGATCAAGAAAATATGTAAACCCGATTTGCCAAGCGCTCGTTTAACCAGAGTCGCTTTTTCCAACTCTTTCTGCTGCAATCTTCGATTACACTTCGTGTTTGAGTTGGAATGGTTTACGGCGAATTGAGGAACATGTTTTTCAACAATGTATTGCACACAATTTTGGCGCATAAACTAATTGATATTAGGTATGTTGTTTAATTCGTTAAGGCGAGAATATCGAACTCTGTTTTCGGTGTATTTGTATTGTGACTGTTCGGTTTATTGAAATGAACTTACAGTATATAATTAACTAAATTAATATTTCAATAATTGTGTATAATTAGTTAATTGGTTATTTAGTGGAACTGTTTTGTTAATCTAATTGCGTATATTTAGAATTAATTAATTCGGCAAAAAAATAATGATTGTAAATGATTGTAAAATGGAGCAATTGAAAGAAAATAACTTTATCGTTGTTTTTTTTTTTCTAAAGTTGCACATCCACCAAAATCAATTTCATTAAATTAAATTTGATCTAAGGAAATTATTAAGCAACGTGCATTCTTGTAGATTTAATGAATGACGTTAGATAATAAATCCATTTCGTGAAATTTACAGTAAAAGTTTCAAATCGGACGCTGATCATTATTATTAATTACACAAAGAGTAATAATATTAACGTATGAAAAGCGTGCTTTCAAAAGGTTTTGTCTGGCATCAAAAGCATTCGCGACTAATAACATTTTCTCTATATATAATAACACCGTCCACTATTGCATTACACGTAATGTAATTACATTTCAATATCATAATCCAAAAAATCTGCTGCTTTAAAAATGTATGTTCGTATATTATCAAAAACAGCACTCAGACCTCAGTCTGCGATGCACTTTGTCCGGCATTTAATGAATTTCGAACGTTCATTTGTCGCAAATGTAATATCGCACTTAAAAACAAATTTTTCCTTTCATTGCAATGTTTTATTTGCTATTTTATTTTATTTTATTTTTTATCTATTCTAATACTAAAAACCTTTATCCATTTAATTTTATTATTAACGCTAAAAGAACATTTCTTATTAAATTTCTTAGATACCCAATATAATTTAATAGCAAAAACACAGTTGCACTTTTTTATACCAAAACTTGTTGTACAATGTAATAAATTGCGGTAACATAAAGTTTTGTTTCGCGGGCACGCACTGAAATAACAATTTCAGTGTGTCGTATCGACATTTCATATTATTCCTCGAAACGCAATGATGTTATATTTATTGTCCCTATAGCGAGACTTTTCATTTGAAACACTTTCCTTGAGAGCATATATATATATATTTTTCGCTTTAAACACTTTGAGAATAAAGTTTAAGCTTTATCGAGCATTCGGAGCGTATAAGAAACTTTACGATTTCTTGTATAGATACGATTTCTGTTATACGCGCACACAATCTAACTGATCCCTGTGTGCATATGAGAAACCGCGATCTGATTTCGGTTTACTTCTTTTCTCTTTATAACTAACTGTCTCATGGTTTTAAGGTAGCGACTGTTAGTCAGAACGATATCAGTTGATCCACGTTAAGAAAATATTGAACTCTACACGCCGAGAAAAGTTTGAATAAAAATTCTAAAATGCTCAAATAAATTTTGCTATACTGTATGGTAAAGTGGTGATAATTCCCAATTATCTTCATAATTACTATTTATTTAATTTTTTTCACCAATATCTTGTAAACAAATTATAATACGTATAGTACAAATTATCCAGACAATAATAATTTTTCTCATGCAGTGTAGTAAAATTTTACTAAAATATATAATAATTTGTAGGAAAATCGTATTTTGTCACCACTTTACCAGACGCATAGTAAAATTTATTTGAGCATTTAAGAATTTTTATTCAAACATTTCTCGCCGTGTACGTTTTATCAATTTCGATGAAAACAATAGTTTCTTTAATCGGTTAATCGCGTTTGTTAATTAACAAATATATTAAAGAATGCAATTGGAAATGTAGACAAATAAAGAAGAATCAAGGAAAGTTCCTATTACAAACATTAATTTTCGTACATAACATTAAAACATTAATGTTAAGATCATTAGACGATGTATCAAAAACATAGGAAAATGTTCAATAAAAATTCCACTCAGTAATTATAAGATTCTTGACGTTTTCTTTAGAAGTTATTCGTAGTCAGTTAAAAAGTGATTGTTTCTCACGCTTTATTGCAATAAGTAATTTCACTAAACGAGAGTTCATTTCTGAAATTAATTTATTGTGAATTAAATGAAAGCGCGATAATTAGGACCTTTATAAAAATTTGCAAATTCTTATTCGGATTTTTATGCCTGTGGCATAAATGTTACTGCTACGTGACAGATTTATTGTTTAATTATAATTTGTTATAATACTGTTCTTGTTATTAGTCAAAATTAAATGTGATTTTAATAGTTTACTAAATATAAAAAAGAAACATTAGTAAACAAACTTTTAAAAATGTTACATCGATTAAAATTATTGCATATTATTAACAAAAAACAAACTGCAACATAAACAGCCCGCGTGGAAATGAATATATGGCAATCGTCTGGCACCGTATGGCAACCGTCTGGATCTTGATCATATCCATACTCGTCTGGATATGATCAAGATCCAGA